>CANXYC012112852.1:0-11309 GCA_948193065.1 Aleurites moluccanus | reverse complement strand
TTTTTAATTGTTTTGCTTAAGCTATATTAAGCTTATTTGTGTATGCATGCCATATAGTTTTATTTATGGGTTCTTCGTGGTAATGGTAGCATAAGCATCACCCGTACCCAAGGACCGTCATGGCTCCTAAGTTGGGCTGTGACACTAATTACAGTGTAATTATATTAAACACAGTATTTTTGTATGTTCATATTCTAGCTGCTCCATGGGTTGTATATGGAGTAGTTAGTTTATGAACATATATGTATGGGTTATTTTAGAGTTTAATTAATAATATGATATGATATGATGAATGCTATAGCCAATTATAGTATAATTTACAAATGGATTACAGATTGATAGAATGAATAGTAATTAAGTAATTAAATAATAAATTGATGGTAATAGATGATTGTATGTGATATTGGGTTTTACGGGTGTTGGTCGCCTCTGAAATCTCCTACATCCTAGGACCGTTGAGTCCTGAAAATGGGTCCTGACACCTATATTGGATATTATGTGATTTGACAGAACTTCCTCACAGACGGGATAGCGAGTAAATACCGTCGGCAATGTGCACATTGGCTTTACATAATACCCTAGTGGGGAAGAGTTAACTGTTCTAGCCATAAGACCTGATCAGTCTTATGTACATTGATATGAGATTGATATATGTTATACGTTTTCATGGCCCATTATCTGTCTTATCTATATGATATGAGACTTATTGACTTGTTCATTAACTTCGAACCATTGATTCTGTCATTTTATCCCATTCTGTATTTGGTGTGCAACCCTATAGTTTTATTGATTATTTACCTACTATTTATTGTTTACCTAACCTATTTCCATTAGGTGATGCATATTAGATTCACTGAGTATTTATACTCATTCATTTAGTTGTTTTCCCTTTTTCAAGTGCACAGTAGGAGGCATAATCCACTCTTTTGTTTCTCTGTGGATTTCTACGATCTGTTGTGACAGTGTAATTATTTTAGACACTGTATTTTGTGTATATATTATTAGCTGCTCAATGGGTTATATATATGACATAGTTAGACTGTATATGTGAATATATAATATTATATGGAGATGAAATATTAATTTTGCTTATGAGTATAATGATTACAGCTTATAGCAAAACAGATTACAGAAAGTCACACTACAGCGTAACAGAGTGACAGAATGGATATTAAATAATTAATTGGTTAATTATATGATAGTAATTAATTTTAGAAATTGATATTGGATTCTACAGGTGTTAGTTGCCTCTGACATCTCCTGCATCCTAGGACCGTCATGTTTCAAAATCGGGACATGACAGAGGTGGTATCAGAGCATAGGTTTATGTGAATAGTAACTAGATACAGAGTTATAGACTTAAGTAAACCATGGAGCATAGGAATTCATGTTTCATCCTTTATTGTAATCGTCAAGTATATTAGTGTATTATGCGATTATATATCATTATGAGTTTGTTGTTTCTATTTTCTATGGTGACAGAGATGTTCGACAGACAGAGGGAATGCACTACAGACGACAGAGACAAAGAGGATGCCATAAAGGTAGAGCTAGCCTCTAATGAGTCCCTAATCAGAGAGATGATAGAGGAAACTTCCAAATCTAGACGGAGGGCAAAAGAGACAAGGATGAGTGATGACCCATGGAGGATAAAAATGATGCAAGGGATGATGGATTTACATCAGGAATTATAGGACACCTGCACCAGCAGTAGTTCCACCTCCTACTGCACCAATTGCTCCAACTCTAGCTCCTGTACAACCAACAGTAGTTCCTGATGTGCTTGCAATACAGAGAGGCTGCCGAGTTATTGATGAGGGCGGAGTTACCATGTTTAATTTTCTAAAGTTAAATCTACCTTGGTTTTGGGGTGACAGAGATGATGAGCTTATTGACTTTTTAGAGCAGATTGATAAGGTAGTTAGGAGGCTACCTTATTCAAATGACAAAGCAGTGGAGTTAGTTGGATTGTTACTGAGGGGGAAAGCCTAGACTTGGTTTTCTCGACATATAGAGCCCATACTATATGGTGATCGTCCTCCTGTATGGGCAGAGTTCAGATAGGGGCTTATAGATGAGTTGTTAATAGAAGGGGTAAAGACTAGAAATCTAATATAGTTTGAGCAATTGGAGCAGGTTAACAGGCCTGTTGAGGAGTATGCTGATGAGTTCATTAGTTTAAGTAGATATGCTACTTGGATTGCTCCTATAGAGGCATATTTGATCAGCAAATTCAGGAGAGGACTACATGCCTCACTGCATAATGCCCTGCTTGCCATAAAATTTTCTTCTCTGACTACCCTCATCGACAAGACTACTCAAATGGAGGAGAAATACAAGTTAGAGAGAGCTAAGAGAGATCTAAAGAGGAAGGGAGGACTTGATACACAAAGTAGAAGAGGGAAGAACAGCTCCCAACCTAGACAGATAGAGTTAGTGCCTATATTTGAACAGAGACCTCCATTAGGCTGTCAGAAGAGAAGGACTCAGAGTAAGGGTCCCCTAGTGCATTCAACTCCTACATATACACAGGGTTCCTCCAGACTTGCTACTTAGATGCCTAGTATACTGCAATACCCCAGCAAACAGAATAGTAGATAGTGAGATAGAATAGTAGATAATATATGGATATATTGAATTACAATAATTGATATAATATTAATTGAAGTATGAATAGGATCAATCGATTACGGAAATATACAGAGGATGATATAGAATAATATTTAAGAATTTTTGAGCCTCAATTGGGTCGCTTTTAAGGTACTGTCCCGGAAAGTACCGATGTGAATTACACTGCCGAAAAAATATCAGTCCAGCTAATTTAAGAATTTTTGACCCAGACTTGGGGGGATTAAATAAGTTTATGTGAAATTATGGTAAAAAGAAAGAGTTGAAAAATGTTTTGGAATACTGATAATAAGAGTAATGGCAAAATTGTAAAAAAATGCAACTTTGGGGGCAATTTTGAAAATTCACTGTCTGGGATCCAGAAATGACCCAAAACTATTTTTAAATGATAGAACAACATAAAATAAGGTATTACACTCCCCACACTTGAGGTTGAATCTAAACAAAATAGACTGAATTAATTACAAAAAGTTTTGGGGTCAAAAATGCAAAAGAAAAAAAATTTGGGCCAAAAGTACAATTAAACAAAGTTGTAGGACCCATCCATTCTAGAAATAAGCAAGGTGGCCGGCCATGATAATGAGAATATGATTTTTTTTGATAGAAAATGATTAATTGATTTATTAATTAATTGAATAGGTGACAAATTACCAAAATTCTAGAAAATTCTTCCTTTGTTTTCATTTCTTTTTGGTTAGCTTTTGGTGTATATAAAAAAAAGAAGAAGATGGAAATAGCAAATGGAGGAGGAAGTGGCTAAACCATAAGAAGAAAAACAACCAAAAATAAGTCTTCCAACCTTTCCAAAGAATCAACCAAAAATAGATAGGAAATTGAAGAAGGAAGAAGCTTTATGAACAAAATAGGATAGAAAAATTGTGTTAAAGCTTTTAGTGGAGCAAACGGAAGTGGAATTCAAGTATTTTGATTTGAGGTATTATTCTTAAACTAATTATTTTAATTGAATTTGTGTATGTTATGGTTTAATGAAGTAGTAAATTAATTGATTTAAGTTGAAAATGTAAAGAATGAGCTAGGATTTATATAGTTTCTGAAATCTAATTTGAGGTAGTAAATTGTGGTTAATATTCTAAAATTTTAATGACTGAATTTGAATATTGTTAAAACATAAAAGTTGTAGATAAATATGTAAATAGATGTTTGTAAAAGGAATTTTGAAAATTCAGAGTGAGGAAAGAGTTCTTGAGTAAAAACTATGAGTGACCTGGAATTAGATTTTCTAGAAAATGCTACTGTATTTTTATTGTACAGACCGTTAGAGACAGAATTAGAAGAAGTGTTCAACATTAAAAGTTTTCATTTATGTATTATCTATAATCCTATAAAATGGTTTTTCAATTGGACTTGTGGTATAAAAGATATTAGGTCATAAGTCTAGACTGCCCAGAATGACTGTTTAACAGAATATAGGTTACAAAATTCTATTAATATAAGGACCTTAAAGTCCGTATTTGAGAAAGTGTTAAACATGAAAGATGTTCATTTATATATTATCTAAGTGACAGTAAAATGGTTTTGTAATTGGATGAGTACGGAATTAATATAGGCATGGAAGCCAGGTATGTCTGGATAAAGTTTCAGAGCAGTAATTTAAATTTGGAAATTCACTAATAATTGTTCAGTGATCCAAAAATTCTGAAATTTGGATATGTTATAATTTTATGTGTCCTTTTTCAATAGGAAAAATAATTACAGTAATTGATTAAGTATTCATTGAGTTATTAGCAAAAGAACAATATTTACCAGAATAAGATTTGTAGGCAGAATGCAGGCAGTAGGATTGGTTGTAAAGCTAAGTTTAAATTGACACTATAAATTATGTAATAATGAGTTTAATGTGAAATATGGATATGTTAGAACTTTATATCTTAAGTTTAATTAGGAATATGAATTGAAACAATTAGATAATTATAGAGAGAGATATGAGTAATGGAACACAGGCTGCCAGCACAGAAAAATCCTAGTAACTTGGAAATTTGAGGAATTTTCTTTAATATAAGTATAAGTAATGTAATTTTATGTTAAATAGTATTGAAATGGAAATTAATTGGATATGTAGAGTCAAGAATGAATAAGCAATGTGATGGATACCATCAGAGATAAGGCAAAGAATCAAGGATAAAGGAAAAGGGAAACGTTCAAGTTATAAGCTAAGGTGAGTAATATATACATCATATTCATGCCTTGATTTATTGACCCAATGATCATGTTTCATTCCTGGTTAAATGCCAATTTGCTATTGTTGATCATTCTCAAAGAGTTAAATTATCCTCATTCATTGATTGTTATTCATATTGAAATGCCTATTGTTCTTGATTGATCATGTATCCAAATGTTTCCAAAAGTATGCACACCAATTGTTTAAACATATACCATGATATTTATTGTTAATTGCCACCTTTGTATCAAGAAAAGAAATTGATACATGATTAATGAAATGTATCGACATTGATTGACAAGTAAGCCCATTTGTATCGATCGAAAGCCATTGTACCATAATGTTCCTAATGAATACTTGATATTGTTATTGATTTCCTTTGGCCTATTTGTATGTGGATTTGATAGAGATGCCTCTCCGATAGGGTAGTAGGTACATACCTTTGGTAATGTGCATATTGACTATATGTGATACCTTAGCTGGGAAGGGTTAACTGTCCTAGCCATAAGGCCTGATTAGCCTTATGTAAATGATATGAGATTACATGTGTTTTGGCCCTCTATCTGTCTCATCTACATGATACGAGTATTATTTACCTGTTCATGGATTCCAAACTTATGTCTTATTGCTTACCATTGATGGCCATTCTTTCATCTATTTGATTATTAACTGTTCCAAACTTTCAAAGATATTTGGTGTGCAAATTAATTAACCTTGACATGTAAAAATGAATATATTGATATACATTCATTATAATTATTGATACTTGACTACCATTGTTATCCTTTGTTATCATATGCATATATCTCATATTTAATGATGTATACATGCTCACTAAGTATTTTATACTCACCAAATAGAGGTTTATAATTTTTACAGGGATGAGATAGAGGGAATTGATTCCAAGTCAATTTCTTTTCTGACTTGGAATGTCAAGTTCATGGAGGTAGAATTTTATCATCTAAAGGTTATAAGTGTCAACTCATAGAGCTCCATGGTACTGTGTATAATTAGATGATTGAGTACTATAATGATGTATGAACATTGAAATAATTGACTATTCAGTGGCATTCAAAATGTAATGTGTAATGTATAATGATTGATGATGACAATGATAGTGAAGTGATAGAGACAGTGATACTGAGAATACTAAAGTAATATTTATATGTTTTAAAAGAGATTTAGAAGTTCCATGTATGTCTGTGAAATTGTGAAATTGATGGTATAAGGAAGGAAAATTATTGGGAGTGCAAAAAAATAGTTTTTAGTGCAGGCTGTGTAATTTTTGAAAGACTCGATTTTGGGTCTGGAATAACATTAAAATTACAAAGAAAACTCTGGCAAAATTTTTTATAAAATTTATAAGTAATAAATGGAATTTAAGCATTGATGAATGAATTAAAAATTGATTGAATGATTGATAATGTAACATCCCAGGTGAAACCCTAGCACCTAAACCCTAATTGGAGACCCTAACCCTAGCACCTAAACCCTAGTTGGAGTTAGGGGGTGTTTATATGTGGTTGATTGTTATATGTGTTATATGATTTATTGGATGTGTTTTTATGTGCTATATGATTTAATTGATGTGTTTACATGTGATTGATTGTTATATAATGTTATATGATTTAATTGGTGTGTTACATGTGTATTTAATTGCTAATTAATTATTTGGGGAAAATAAATTAAGAATAATAAAATAAAATAAAATAGCTCAATTGGGTTAGAAAAATAATAGGACTTGATTACAAAAAGGAAATAAATAGGAGGGATTTAATTGGAAGTTTGTAGGACTTACTTGGAATAAAAGAGATGGAGGGAGGAGTTAGTGGCAATTTGGTGCATCATGATCCAATGGAACCATGTATTGGTGCATCTAAATCCTAAGGATGCATGTGTGGAGCTTATAGTTGCCTTTATGAGATTGAAGCACTTAATTATTGCTAAAAAAAACCCATTAACTCATATTTTAATCACCCAAAATTCTGCATTTTGTCAAACCTCTTCCCAAAACCGTGAACCACCCAAAAACCATATAGAAAACCTCTCTTCTCCTTCATTTGGTTCGGCCATTGGAGCATTTTGGGAGCTTTGGATTTTTTTTCAAGTTTTTGGTGGATTAAAGTCTCTCATCTTCTCCATTTCTTCATCCAAGCTTCAAAAATTCAGTTTGGTGTTGTTTTGAGAGACCTAGGGTTTCGGTTACTTTAAAGAATTCAAGGTAAGGTTTAAAAATTCTAGATGCTTAGTGTTAGTTGATGTTTAAATGTTGTTTAAAACCTTGGTTTGGGGAAATTTTGCTTTTGATTAGGGAAATAGCATAGTGACCGAAATGAATTAGGGATTTGGGGAAAATTTGCTTCTTTGTTTCAATTGTGCAATTGATGTTGTAATTGGTGTTGAATATATGTTAATTGAATGGTTTAATTGAAAATTGAATCTTTGATTTTGTATTTCCAATTAGACCGAATTGATTGGGGAAAATTTGGGGGAAATGGCCTTTGATGCTTTGATTGAGCAATTGAATGTATATATGATGCTTAAGGGATTAAATTGATATGCATTGGATGTTTAATTAGGCATTGGATTTCAATTTTTGAATTTGACCATGGACCGAATATGAAATTAGGGTTTGTGTAAAAATTGCTTCTAAAATTCTGCAATTGAGTGTTTAGAACTTAAATTGGCATGGTGAATTGGTGTTTGGTTCTTGAATTGAAAGAATGAACTTCAAGGGAGAAAACCCCTTTGGGGCCGAATGCATATTTTGGGGAAAATGGGAAATTTGTTTGGTTTTTGTTAAATTGAGTTGTTACAAGTGTAATTGGTAGCTTGAATTGTATGATTGTATGTTTGATTGAAGAATTTAGGGTTGGTTTGGGAAAAACCCCCAAATCCGAACCTAATTAGAGCAATCTTGAGGAAATTATTTTGAATTGGAGCAATTGAGCTTGGAATTGTTTAATTGGTGATTGTAGCTTTTAGTTGTTACAAGTTTAATATGGTTATTTGATAGGTAATTGTAGCTTTTAGGAAGTGATTTGTATGTTTGTATTGACTACGTGATGTGTTTAGGTCCTTATGACCAATAAAGTTCAAAATGTTTTGGCATGAAACCTAGGTTTGAACGTGAACCCAAAATTGTTTGATTGTTCTTGTAAGATATGTTATCATTGTTTTATGGAAAGAAATTTGGGTTTAAACTCCTTTTGAGTGTTATTTTGGAATGGCCAAGTGACTTAGTGAAATGAGGGTTTTGAATGTGAAAGTGGATATGTGTGTCTTATTGAAATGAGTGTGTATATGTGTTTGAATGTGATATGTTGGTCTGATATAGTGTCTTATTGGAGAGTTGGTATGTGTATAGGGGAATCCTCCAGAGGAAAGGAGAAAGTGACAGAGCAGTAGGTGCTCGGAGCCTCGGAGGGGCATTTTGGTCATTTGCTTATATGGTGGGGGTATATATATGTTATTGCATTTCTAGTTTAAGGTAATAACATTTGGACATATTATATGACATTTGATCATGTTGGATTGATTTTAGACCAATTTGGTCAAAATTACCCCTAAACGTGCCAATCGGCCAAAACTGGGGTTGCCGAAATGGCATAAACTGACTTGAACTTTGAATGGCTATAAAAGTTGTTCTATAAACTGGTTTGACCTCAAATCAATCCTAATCACCTTATATATATGTATACTTGTATCTTAGATGTTAAATTTGCAAACCATATATTGATAACATGTAAAACCAGAAAGTCACTGAAAAACGAAAAACAGACCCGTAATTTGGTAAGTCACTGCGACAGCACAACTGGGCCCAACGGGCTTTGTAAGTTGTTCCCGATTGACTCTATATTTGTTCATATGGATATATTGACTATATTGCACCTTATATGAGTTGTACTTGTTGCATTTTCATAATATTTTGGAACATTTGTATATGGTAATATAACAGGGCTACTTCGATAGTGTAGCGGGTAATTCCATCGACCGTATGCACACTGGTACTACTTACCCTAGCTAGAGATAGGGATATAGCTCTAGCTATAAGGATTGATCCTCCTTATGACATTTATATGGAAATGGAGATATGGACAGAAGTGACAGTACTACTTGATTATTTGACCCAATCCTGTTTTACCTTATGCATTTGATCCATTCTATTATATTGTCATATCTTATCATATATATAATTGTCATCATACCTATTATTGTCATCAATGATCAAATGTGTATTCATAAATTGGTAATGCATTTCATATTTATAGATTCACTGAGTATTTTTATACTCACCCCATAGTGTTGAAACCGTTTCAGGGAAAGAGTGAGATGCGGACATCCTCGGCTACTTTTGTACTTCCAGCCGCGAAGTAGATATATAGTCCTTCCTTAGTATAGCATAGAGTACTCGATGATATTTTTTGTAGATATTATTTGTATATATTTACGTGTATGATTTGTGGACATGTAGAGAATGTAATTATATGTTATGATGTGAATGTATGTGATGATGTGTATGCATATGTATGTATGTATATACTGTAACAGGGGGTGCAACTACTATGGTATGCCTATTTTGTATTGTCATATGTATGGATTGATATTATTTAGAACTATTATATGAATTGTGATGTATGAAGTTGTTATATAAGTTGACATGAGTATGGAATGATATGAGTTGTTTATTGGAGGTTGACCAGGGAGTTGATATTGGTTTAGAAGTGTTTTTCTCTGTTTTAAGCTTGGGATAAATGTTAAGATTACAGGGGAGACTTTGTCCATTTTTCTGTAAAACTTAAGATTTTAAAAAGAAAAAAATATTTCATAAAAATGGTTAAGTGTAATGAAAGCATGTAACTTGGGTTCTTCGTGGTACTGGTTGTATGAACTGTTCCTATACCCTAGGACCGTCACAGCCCTATAGTGTGGGTTGTGACATGAATGGTGTTGAAAAATGGAAGAATGGAATGATTGCCATTAAAGTATACCAATGTGGACTTTACTACTTTAAGGTATTAGGTTAATGCAAATGAGGAAGTAAGGGTTTAATATAGTATAATAGTATAAATGATTGGAATGTATAAGTTTAAATGTGGAAAGGTTGAATGGTATAAGTGATTTGAAAGCATACTTGAAAATTGGTGTATGTTTGGTATGGAATATTGAGCTAAGTATTTGGAAGTTCATAACTTAGCATTATAATGATGAATATGTGTAATGTGAATGAAATATGATGATAGAAATGCATTTGATGCATAAAAGGTATGAAAAGTGTTAAAAGAGTGAAATAGGGCCTTTGATGTTTAATATGTGTTAATGTGTGTTTATATGTAATAATATGCTTGAATGTGGTATGATATGTGTTTTAATATGGTTTATGTTGAGTATAAGTCTTATTGGAGTGAATTGATAAATATAGGAGAATCGTCCCGAGCTAGAGCTGCGGACGGGGAATCACGGGCTGACTAGGCCTGATTGAGTAATATTTGGGGATTTTTGATAGAGGTGAGTCTATATATATGATTGATGCATTATTCATTCATAAGTCATGCATTTATGCATATGAAATGATATCCTTGAAAACCATTAATAATCCATTTTTGGGCAGATTTGCCAATATAACCTAAAACAGAGCTACCGAAATGCCTATATTTGACATAAACTTTGAATTACTATAAAAGTCATTCTGAAAAGGCTTTTTGATATGAAACTAAGCCCAGTTGTCTATTATATATATGTATTTATTATTGGTATAAAGAAAATGCCATGTAAATATTGATTTCAAGGCAAACCAAAAAGTGCTTGAAAAATGAGAAACGGACCCGTAATTTGGGAGCTAGTTGTGGCAGCGCAAATTGGGCCCCGACAAGCAAAAATATGAAATTGAGCCAAACTCATTCTTTGGATCTTATAATGTTATACATAATCTTTTAAGTCATATTTGAGACTTATTTTGATATATTTATGCTATATGAGACATCTGCATATAATATGTTATAAAAAGACTACTTCAATGGTGTAGAAATAAACCATCGGCTGTGATCACAGATATCTGTTATGACCTCTGCTAGGGAGGGGTAAATTCCCTATGCCATGGTGTGATGTGGTTGGAAATGATATGATTGGATGGAAATGTGATGGAAGAGAAGTGAAGTTATAGTTTGCTATATGATATGATCTGATATGTTATAGGCTCCTGTTATATTATATGCATTATGGTTCATGATATATATTTCATCATGCTATTACCAGTATTCATATTTACAGATCATTAATGGATAGATGTGACTGTTCATGAATAATATTGCATACTCATATATATATATATATTGACTCACTGAGTATAATGTTATACTCACCCCTCAGTGGTTATATGTTTTTAGGACCTCAGTGAGGCAGACATCCATTGGCTACATCATCTTCAGCTTTGGATTACAGATGTATGTATTTGAGGTCACTCCTGTGTATAGAGGTTCCTTGGTATATAATGTATAGAGGG
>CANXYC012112228.1:0-23171 GCA_948193065.1 Aleurites moluccanus | reverse complement strand
TATGTATGAACATGGAAATTTATGATGTTATATTATTGGTATTTATGAGTATAGTAATCTGTGAGTTCTACGGGTTTATGGTGGCCTTAAGCCTACCCTTGCCCTAGGACCGTCGCACCACTGGAGTTGGGGTGTGACATGCACATATTTAGGAGAGTGGTGATTTAATTTTTTATATTTTTTAAAAAAGGTAACGATTGTAAAATTAATTTTTAGTAGGGCCAATAATAGAAATAAGTTATAATTTATTTATATCTTTTTAATTTTTATAAATTTAATGGGTTAGTTGACCACTTAACAAGGGGTTGAGGGAAGTTGTTGTGTTTTTTTACACAGCAGCCTCTCATATGTCCAATTTTAGATACTTAAAATTTTTTATAAAAATTATAATTTAATATTATTTTATATAATGAATCCAATGATATATTTTTTTATACTAAACAAAAATCAAATGGACAGCTAAAAATACATTATAAATTTTATATATTTTATTTAACGCTCTAAATTTATTGTATTTATAATATATTTTTAATTATTTATTTAATTTTTATTTAGCATAAAAAATATTTATTATATAAAATACTATCAAATTATAATTTTTATAAATTTTTAAATATTTAAAATTAAACACGTTACACTGGAGCCCCCTCAACCTTTTCTGCCCCAAGGAAGTTCTCAACTCTCTACACTAGTTTTGCCGTTGAAATGTAATTACTACTTTCAGGGCTTTGCTGTACTTACCATTGAAATGCAATCCCACTCGTCTTGGACTTTTCTTCTGCTGTGTTATTTATATGTAAACTTAAACTTAAAATTCTTAAATTACAATTAAAATTAAAATCTTTTCATCTAATTTTATTTAATTTTTAACGTTAATAAGTTACAGTATAATGGAGACAAAAATTGATAAGTATGTCGTAAATATTTGTCTTATTTTTAATAAAATACTAGTAGGAAGTTCGAGCTTTACACAAGTTTTATTAATTTTTTATTTAATTTGTATTTTTTTAAAATATTTTAATATATATTAATTTTTATTATTAAGTATTTAATTATCATTTTTTATAATTAATAATTTTAATATAAAAAAATATATGGATAAATTGTATATATATCAACTGAAAAATAATAAAAAAATATTATATATATTAATTTGTAGAAAATTTTAATTGGAATCTATAGAAATATAATAATATAAAAAAAATAATAAAGTAGCTTTATATAAATTTAATTTTTGAAAGTGTTATTTTATACATGACGAAATTTTTTTTAAACTTTATATATATATATATATATATATAACATTAAATAGTAATTAATAATATTATATTCATATGTGAATAAAACAATATTACTACAAAAATAAGCATAAAAAATTCATGTTTATGAATAACTGTAATATTATTTTATAACTATCCTCCGTACAATTTCATATTTTGAAATCACTGCATAATTGTTCCATTATCAATGCTATTAAATACATTAATTAAGAGAAGAAATAAAAATTTCATTCAGCAACTGACCTCTCATTTGACTCCATAGTCGATTATTCATGAAATTAAAAAGATGTTTAAAACCAATTAAAGTTTAAGGATATTTTTACAGATTTTAGTAGGGGCGTCTTAAAACAATGGGGCAATTGTCTAAAATATAAATAAATTAGGGAGAATTTTTAATTTTAATGAAGCACTACCTAGAATTGTATATTAACTAGTTGAAACTCTATCGCTATAAAATAAAATAAAAAAAAAAAAAAAAAAAGCCTTGTACGGTAAATTTTTCTGTAGCTAAAATACTAAAACTTGTCATTATTTATAACTAGCAACAGATTAGTGACGAATATTACTCGTCGTTAAAAAGCAATTAGATATTTGATTAGCGACAACATTATAATTTCGTTGCTAAATTTCTATTTCAAATTATAATCTCTCTCACTAAATTTAATGACGGACAAAATTCGTCACTATTTTATACCAAAAACTTGAAAAAATTTAATGACGGACATAGTAAGTCTAAATTTCATTACTATGTGAAAATTCCGTTGCCAGGAAAACAAATTCAGCTGCTAATAAATCCCAAAATATAAAAAAATTAAATTTTTGAAAAATATATATTTATTTAGTTTATTTATATGTATTATAATTATAACTATTATTTAAATAATTATATTAAATCATAATAATTTTAATATATCTTATCAAAATCATATTAAATCATACAAATAAATATAAATACAGAAAGATAATCAATAATAATTTCATTAATACATTCTCAAATTAACAATAATAATTTAATTTTTTAATGAATGGTTCAATAATGAACTTTAGTTATGTCTTTAAGCCACACACTCCAACCTAGAGAAAATTAAAATAGCATATCAATGATATTCCTTTGGTTTTAGAAAGATTATTCGATTTATTTTACACATCAATTAAAAAATTTAATTATTTTTTTAAAATATTTTTATTTAAAATATTCATATTATACACTCAATATTTCTTCTATTTTTTAAGGTTTGTAATAATTAAATTATTTTTATTTTTAATTTAAATTTTTAATTTTAACATAAAAAAATAAAAAAAATAATTATATATATAATAATATTGATGTGAATTAATTAAAAATATATTTAATAATTATGAACTAAATTAATATCTAAAAAAAATAAACCATAATTTAAGATGGACTAATAAACCTAAAATTAATTTTCAATAAAAAAAAATGTGAAATATCATGAATTCTATCATCTTATCCTATAAATAAAAATTTAGATAACACAAAAAAGACTCACTTTTTTTTTTGAAAAAAACCTCTCTTTCTCTTATTTTCTTCGCCCAATCATACTGATTTAGATATCAAAATCCCATCCAAATATCCTAGCCCTGATAGATCTCTGAACAATTTTAATTTAATTTTCACTGTAAATATTTAATGAATTATTTATAGTCAAATTAGCGCGGTTGTCTGTGTGAAACGGCACAAAGTTTCTATTTCCAGCAGAGACAGAAAATTTCAAATCGAAGTGGAGGAAGTGAGATTGAATCATCAACCAACAAAACAATGGAACAGTCCATAACAAACTCAAAGTTCATTCGCAGAATCAACAAACATATTAATACGCACATCCAAAGATAGTTTTTACAAATGAGCCTTGTGCAGTGAAAAGGCCTAACCATATGATCTGTGAAACCCACCTCTCTCACCATAACAGCTAAAATTGAAGATGAAAAGCTCAAGAGAAGCAAATGGTTGTAGTTTTTTGTTTTCGCCGCTTTGTTTGCTGCTGCCATGCTAGATGGATTTCGAATTTGCATTAATGGTTTACCAATTGAAGCCACAAATCAGATTGATGCTCAGTTGGAGTAAAGGAAGAAGCCAAGCCGACGGTCAAACCGAGGAAACTCCGTCGACTCTCCATCACCGTCGGCGATAGGTGAAGCTAAAAAATAAGAGTCACAGCATTTTGTGATAGAAAAATTGAGGATTTTAAAAAAAAAAATAGAAGAAGATGAAACGCAAATACCAAGGATAAAGCTCAGTAGCAAGGCGGCGAAGTTAATGTTCAGCAGAGGGGCGGCGATGTACGGTGCAATCACGATAGCTTTAGTCAAATGGGTGAAATTACTGCCCCGAGTTTCATGTATTTGCAAATGGTGATAGTTGGAATGGGTAGATATGGGACCCATTCTTAATATATATATATATATATATATATACACACCAATATGGGTGAGGAAGGTTGAGATCTTTTAGGTGGTAATTGCTTAGAGGAACTTGGAGGAGGCAATTCAGGTGGGATATGGTTATCATCATCATTCCATCCTGTAGGTTCTGATATAGGAGTCTGAGCCGAGGGAGGAGTTGAATATTTGACTAAGTAGTTAAATTTCCCTGATGATTATTCCAAAGTTGAGACATTTGATTTTCTTGATTCATAATCTTCATATATCTGTTGTTGACTGGTCTTAGGTCTGGGAATTGTATTTATTACTGACTTTACACATTTAGAGCAGGAGCAAACATCCCAGTAACAATGGTCATCTGAGTTCTGAAACTCATAAATAGGCATTCCTTCTCCCAAGAAATATTTGATTGGAACTGGCATGGGAGTGATTACTGAAGCAGGAGGGGCTGATGGAGTAGTAAAACATGACAGTCTGGAAGAAGAAGCTGAGGAAGACTTCTTATATTTTATTTCCACCGTACCATCAGACCTTTTACGAAAGCTTGGTTTTGCTGATTGAATAGGCAAGGCATCTAAAGCAGCAACATGACTCTATTCATAATTTGTCACCTATGATTCAGGAATTAGTTCCAATAATTGTTCCCTATGAATCTGTTTAGGAACATAAGTGCAACTAGGCACTTGTTTTGAATCGACATGAAGGAGAAGAGCATCATCAGTTTCCTGTGGTAAAGAGAAATCCAGAGAGTGGTTCTGGATTCTGTACACAACCTGATAGTGAAGAGTTGCCATATATGTCTGGGAGGAGGGAATAGCTCCAACTGTTTGGATTTGAACTTTTAATGCTGAGAGCAAATGAGGGTCTGAAATAGGCATATTAAAATTAGGAAACATTGTAATCAAGACTGTTCCTGCATTGAGTGTGGTTTCCACCGTGCCTTTGCATGCATGTTGATAATCAGAGAATCTAGAATCTAGCAAAATAATTCTAGATGTTGTAGGAAGACCCTTTCGAGTATGAAAAGTCAAAGGCAGTCTTACTGCACCAAAATGGAGATGAGTGAAACTTTCTCGAATCCATTGAGGAGGGAGGTGTTCAGGAAGTTGGATTGTGACCAACTGTTCTTTTTGAGTGGCTAGAAGAAGGTGCTGATCAAATCTGATAGCTTGCACGTATTCCTTAACTTGAAGCTTAGAAGGATTAACTAGACTACTGATAGTTTGTTTAAATCTATTTTTTGGCTTGGTAAAAGCATAGTAAAGATTCATTATAGGAAGCTCATTGATAGGAACCTTATCATCATTACGATATGAGATTTCATAAAGATGATCCATTTTTTCAGCCAGAGATCTTTTAAAGGGAAGAGCAGGAGAAGAAGTAGAGGGTTGTAGAAATTGATCTGAGGAAGACATAGTTTGGAAGAGTTTTTTTGTTCAGATCAATATGATATAACCTTTATCTTTAGGCTCTGATACCAATATGGGTGAGGAAGCTCCAATACGATAAATAATCAAAATATTAAAATAATAAAAATATTAAACTAAAGAAGGTAAATCCGAGATAAGCCATTTCACTCATAGGCATTTTCTCAAGGACACTATTATCTTTTATTTAATATAGATCATTATTCCTTTATTTTAAATAATCATCAGATTGGAGCAAGCTCATCCATGCAGGATCAAGATCTGAGAAATAACTTTTCTGATATGGAGGATCCTTCTAAAGAAGGCAACCATAGAGCATACTTCATTAAATCTCTATGTAGGTTATAACGTATTAATCTTACTAAGGAAAAGAGAAGGAGGTTTAGAAGAGCATAGTTAATAAAACACTCTGATTTTTATTTCTGGAATTCGATCTCTTACAACGGAAACAAACCTCCATTTTATAGATGGAGAGGCACACAAAAACAAAAGAAAATAATAAACTCGTGATAGATATGAGGAATCACGAGTACTACAGAACAATCCATAATTAAAGCATTTTACAGACTTTATAAAAAGACTAAAAAGCAAAATAAAGCAAACTTAATAATTTAGATGTTGTTTGGATTATGGCGTGCCAAGGTTGCATTATGGACCTGGCTCATCAGAATCACTGGACCTGGATGGCAGTCCCATCCTTTTCCACCACAAAGTAGGATCTTCACTTTCCAACTCATATGGGTCTTGGGAATCTGGAAAGTATGGTGGTACTGTCTGACTGCTGTCTAATGATAAGGATAAATCCAAACCGAAAGAATCTAAATCCATTGGATTCTGACTTGGTGGATTTGATGGTCCGACAATATCTGGGTTAGGCCTTGAAGAGTTACTTGGGCCAGGATTTGGATCAGGCTTATTGGGCTTGTAAGCTGCTGACTCTAAAGCCCATTGTTTATGCAAATTCTGACCTTCTGGAGTGAACTTTGGATAGCAAATATTAAGGCCCAAAGTTTGTACAGATCGGTCCAGAGTAAGATTGGTCCAAGTATTAGGATTTGTAGGATCCAATTCTGAAGGTCCAGCAGCATCTGGCGGGAAATATTTGTAAAAGAAAATATCAGAGTCCTCTTAAAGTTTGTGGCAAAAGTTTTTAGGCAAATAATCCCAATGAGCTTCATCTTGGATAGCTGGTCAAATATCAGGCGGGATTGACATGTTTTGAGCAGATTTTTGTCTCTGGAATTCTCGAAACTCCTTTGGATATTTTTCCCAATCAAGAGCAAGATCAAAAGGATTCACCAAATATTCCTGGACATGGGAGAAATATTCATAACTGTCTGAAGGGAGGAAAATCCCTTGTCTTTTAAAGATAAAAATGACTCTTCGGTTTGTGTCTGTGGTTCTCAGATTTGAGCGGGAACAACTGAGGAATTTGAATTTGTGAATCCACCATTCTAAAGGATAAAACCATTTTAAGAAAATAGTTTTATACTCATCCTGTTTGTCTAGATAGGGAAGGTTTCTGCGATGAACAGAGTGATAAGCTTCCAACCAGCAAAGGGTAGTCTGAACATGAAACTGAATTCCAATGATGTATTGTTCCAATAAATAGAACAAGAAACAAATAAGTTCTTTGAAAAATATTTCATGGGGGTGAAATTTGAACAGGGTATTGAAAGGATAATCTAGATGAATGGTTAAGGGTCCAAAGGAATTTAATCCTTGAGTCTGAATGGTTAAAGAAAGGTATTTGAACATTAAGTCCTTGGCTCAGGATTTTATAGTTTTGGTGGCAATTAGGTTTTGAATTTCAGGAGGCAGAGGTGAAGATGGAGGAGAGCTATTGATCATGGATATAATTGGGATAGGTTGAGGGGAAAGATGTAAAGGTCTGGAAAGGATATCTGGAAGGATATTGTTCTTCCCCTTGATGTGTTTGACATCAAAGGAATATGATGAAAACCATTCTGCCCATCTGAGAAGCTGTTGGTTTGGAATTGTTTTAGCCTTGAGGGATAAAATCTTTGGAAAGGCTGTACAATCCATTTCTACCAAAAAATGGTGGACAATTAAATGAAACTGAAAATTTTCAATTCCTCATTTGACCGCTAGCACTTCTTTAAAAGTAGAGTGGTAATGTTCTTCTGATGTTTTGAATGTTCCACTCTTATAACCACAGATAGTTCTTGTGCCATTCTTTTCTTCCAATAAAACAGCTGCCCAAAAGGAATCACTGGCATCTGTTTGGAGGATTCTTTTTTACATCTGCCGAAGGAATTTGAAGAGGAGGAAATTGCTGAGCTTTTTCTTTAATAACTCTGATGGCAGTAGTTTGTGGGGAAGACCATGGTGGTGGTGACTTTTTCAGCATGAGTTGGAGAGGACGAATGATTGAGGCTAGTCTAGGAATAAAGGAACTCATATAGTTGACAATGCCTAAAAATTGTTGAACCTCATTTTTGGTGAAGTTTTTGTCTGGAAACTTTAGTAATTGAGCACTAATATGAGGCTGAAGATTGTATTTCCCATTGTCAATCTGCATACCCAAGAAATCAATCTGTGAGACAGCAAGTATCATTTTCTTGGGAGAGAGCATTACTTCATAATGTTTCACAATGTCCATGAATTTATGGAGGAGTTCCTGGTTTCTCCAGTATTGCAGCTATTGGAGCTGCTGCAGTCCAGGGTTCTTTAGATCCTGCTCCCGATGTTCCTCCTACATAGATTTTCTTTGTGTTATTTTAACCTTTGTTTCTTAAAACTTTTTTGTAATGGATTGACTATTTTACCTTTTTGATTGGTATCAAACAAAGGGGGAGAAAATTATGAAAATTATGGTGTGATATGATATGTGTATGTGTTATATTTGATATTTGACATGTGAGATGTGCTATATTTGCTTAAATATGTTTTATTTATTTTAAATATCATATTCTATGATTTTCTTTAGAATAAAGCACAAATTAAGGGGGAGTTTATTAAAACACATAATCATGCACAACCTTTTATAATTGGTTGTTTGTCACCATAAAAAAGGAGGAGATTGTTAGACCTAAGGGTCTTCATCATACTTATTTTGATGGTTACAAACACCAAATCAATGGACTAATGAGTTTGTTTGATTATGTGCAAGAATTTCTAAGAATTTCTTTAAAAGTATTGTAGGATGCTGCTTAGTTGCGGGCGCGACCAATTTTAGTCGCAAGCACAACTCTAGGCACAAGCTTGGTCACAGGTGCGATAAGATCACTCACAGTCTTGAAAAGCTTCAAGTCGCGGGTGCGAAATTTATTTGAGATATTTCAAAAACATCCAGTAGCTTTCAGGAAAACATATACCTCCAGTCGCGTGCGCGACACAAGGAAGTTGCGGGGGTACGAAATTAAAATTAAGAATATCTCAAAATATCCAGTAGCTTTAAGATGAATAGTGTCATTCAGTCGCACGCGCGACATTATACAGTCGTGGCTGCGACCAGATAAAGTCGCAGCATTATCCAAGCTCAATCATGGGCGTGAAGAAGCTCAACCAAGTTTGGGTGTTGTATCTCGCAATGAGTCGCGGGCGCGACAGATTCAGTAGTGGCCGCTACTCTGTAAAATTCAAATTTATCTCACTTCAAGCCAAAAAGGAAAGAAGCTGGTCCCGGGCATGACGATTCTAGTCGTGGGCCCGACTCACCTGTAAACTAGCCGTTGGAGTAAAAATTCAGGTGCATTTATTGCGGGAAAATAAGTCTAAACAACTCTTTCTTCAACCAAGACTATAAATATGAGTTGGTTTGTATTAAATGATAATAGAACAACCTTAGAACAAGTTCATAAATCATTGATTGAAAGATCATTCATATTTATTATGCAAAAATCAGTATATACTTGCATTTATTGTAAATCTTCAAAGTTGTTGAAGATCTTTGTTTATAAGAGAGTGTGGTAAAAAGGGATATTCTTTCTTCTCATCTCTTGTAAATCTCTTGGGTTGTGTGTGAGCCTAGTTTAAGAAAAACACAATTGTAAAAGGTTAAAGTGTGATCCAAAACACTTAGGTTTGATCTTGAACCTGTAAAAGGATCAAAGATAGTGAAATACTCAAGTGTGATATTGAGGAGTGGAAGTAGGCTTGTTTTGGCCGAACCACTATAACTCTTTGTGTTGATTTTCTTCTTCTCTTCCTTCATCATATTTTTACTTAGTTATTATTTTTAAAAGACAACCAATTCACCCCCTTCTTGGTTGCCAAAGGGACTAACAGTTACCCCTGGGACGTGAAATGATCCTAGGTGGGTCGCCTTGGGCCTTAACTACTGGTTCTCTGAAGATATTTTCTATACCAGTGCTCATGGCGAAATGCAAACATATCATCTTCCAAATGCAGTCCATCCTCTTGCACCAGACCTCCCTGATAACCCTGAGGTATGTTCATGTTCTTTTTCTTGGCTTTGCTTTCAGAAATGATCCTTAAGCTCGTGATATCTCTCGCCTTGCTTTCGGAAATGATCCTTAAGCTTTTGGCTTTTCTTTCTACAGGTTAATGTAAAGTGGATCCGTCATAACTATCGTGTGGGATGTAGGATGGAGCTAGCTTTGTCGGGTTTGCTAACTCGACTTGATGTTCAGACTGACCAATCTCGTCCACTGGAGGATCCCCGTCAGAGAGACTAGTGGCTTTCTTGAGCATCTTTTTTCTTTTCTTGCACTGTTCTGTTTCTTCTTATTTATAAACTATGATGTAAGGAGGATGTTTAATTTATGCCTTATGTATGCATGAATTTACAATGTTTTAGTTGACTACTCATGTTATGAATGTGAATTAAAAAAAGTTGTGTAATGCTATGTAATTTTTAGACTGGAAATGAAATCAAATGTGTTAAAATGTCTAGGAAATGCTAAGGAATTTTGGAAATGTCCTAAAATCCCCCTTGAAACCCTAAAAATTCAAAATTTCACAAGAAATCCGCTGAAAAAAGGCATTACCGCCAGAAGGGCGGTGCCACCCTAGGTCTATGGCGGTGCCGCCGTGGTACCTTCAGGGGGCTTAGCGGCATCACCACCATAAAGGGGTGGTGTTTCCCTAGGGCTATGGCAGTGCCGCCCACCCTGGGTGGGGGCACCGCCCTGGTCTAAGCTCCTCAGCCTATTCTGACTTGTTTTACTATAAAAAGGGGACATTTTCTTCTGAAAAAAGCCACTATGACTCCTTATTTTTCACTCAAAACTTTCCATAGAACCCTACTACAGTCACCATATATTTTTGTAGACCAAGAACCTGGACAAGGTCGAAAAAATTAATCTGGACAAGTATGGGGTCAATTCTGTTATGACTTTGAGGGGTGTGAAAGTAGATTGGGATTTTCTGAAAGCTTGTCTTAGGTTTTGGGATCCTGTTGATCACGTGTTCCGATTTGGAGCGAGCATGGAGGAAATGTGCCCTACTTTCAAGGAATTCAGCGCTATCCTTGGAAGTAATATGAATGCTGCTCTAGCTGTCCCCGAATACGAGTTGGATACTTTCACTCTTTCAAGAGGCTTCTAGGATTAGGACAAGAGCTTGCTAGCTCTATGGTCATGGGAGACCAAGTCAATCTAACTGTAGCCACAATCGATTTTCAATACCCAGAAAATGCAGGAGATATGATGAGACAGATACACAGAATGACAACTTTGGTTCTGTGCTTGACTGTCGGATGCCTATTCTTTAGCTCACCTGGCTGGGGAGATGTTTAAGTAGTGGAGCTGGTTGCTCAGATGAAGCGAGGTTGCACTATTGCCAGTCTAATTTTAGCAGAAACTCTGCAGAGCTTGGATGGAAACTATAGAGTTGAAGGGCCTTGGTCTATTAGCCCAGTCATTTTGCAAGTAGAAATATCTTATACTTCCTCCTCTTCTTTTTTTATATTTTTTATTAACCCCTTTATTTCTCTTCTAGGTTTGGCTCAAGGATCACCTACAGGTGGTAGCTCCTCCAGATAGAATACCCTATTTAGCTGTATAATAATGCATGTGGAGGGCTTTGATCCGTTTTGGTTTAGAAAAGGAGTAGACTGCCTGGGATTTAGAGTTGGATTCTGGGGACTTGCTTTGGTATTGCCCTTGGTACGGAATTGACTCATTTATCACGATGAGCTATGGGCACAAGATGGTTTACCTGTTGGGTATTTTCATGACTACATTTTATCAAGGAACCAGAGTCTTGAGGCAGATGAGTCAGTCACAAGGCACCCTAGTAGATGGAGCTGTCTACCCTACATCTTTAATTACTAGTCTTGTTTCCCAGGCCATAATGAATGGCTGAAGGCGGTCGATGCGCTTTGTACGCCCTGCTGGCTTATCAGGCAAACTAGAGGATTATGATTCCTAGTTCATCAAGGACGTTTGGCCTATTGAGAAGCTCAGGCGAGTAGCCTTGATTACAGAGTTTAGAAGTAGACACAGAGACTGGGGATACAGTGGCAGACACAACTATGAGACCATAAGACACTGAGGTGACCAGGATGAGCTGGGGGTAAAGGTTGAACCATATATGCTTGTGAATGAAAATAGTGATTCTGATGACTCAAAGGATATACATCCTAGGAGAAGATGGGCTTAGGCTTTGCACTCCATCTTTTGGATAATGTTTTAGACTTTTCTTTTTTGTTTGAAAATATGAACTCTATTGAATGAAATAGGATGTAATTTTATCATTTTGACTATGATAGACAAGACATGACAGAATTTAATGAAGCTGGACACAAAAAGACTACACTATGAATAATGAAATCCAATTTAAAGTAAGGTTATTTATTTATTTATTATTATATCTCTTCTTCTTTTTCTTCTCTTTTTTTTTTTAATATTTCTTTAATTTTTGTAGAGCTGCTCTTCCGGGTTTTCAATTCGCCGAGCTACTCTAATTTTTGCCTAAGCCACCTTATTCAGGTTTTCAACTTAGCGAGCACAAGTCAATTAATCTGGGCATAAAATGATAATTTTATTATGCATTGGACCGTACCCAAAGTGGGTTGCCTACGTATCTCCCTTTGCACTATATATATTTTACATCAAAATTTCTTTTAGGAGAATCAAGTCCTCGTAGTTCTGCTCATACAATGCATCATGAAATGGAAATTATACAAAATATCTTTTTAATTGATCAAGATTATAAGGATTCGAAAATTCATTCCCATCCAAATCCATAAGTATGACACCTCCGCCAGACAATATCTTTTTGAGCACATATGGACTGACCCAATTTCATCTAAAATTTCCTCTTGGATCATGCACATGATTTATGATTTCCTTCAACACTAAGATGCCCTCTTCTAATCCCCTATCAGTTACCCTTTTATTGCAATGTCGGGCAAGTCTTTGCTGATACCCTTAGATTCAATAGAGCGCATCCATCCTTTTTTCATCAATGGTATTCAACTGGTCATGATATCTTTTGATCCACTCTGCTTCACTAAGCTGGTTTTCCTGCATAACCCTCGCAGAGTGGATTTGCACTTCAACTGGAAGCACTGCTTCCATCCCGTATACTAGGGAATACAAAGTTGCCCCTGTTGGTGTGCGAATGGAGGTTCTATATCCCCATAATGCAAATGGGAGGCGCTCATGCCAGCTTCTATGATTGGTAATCATCTTCTATAGAATTGTCTTAATGGTTTTGTTTACTGCCTCGACTGCCCCATTTGTTTGAGGGTGATAGGGTAAAGATCGATGGTGCTGAATCTTTTCCCTCTTGAGCAGACTTACTACTTCTTTTTGGAAATGGGAGCCATTATCTGTGACTATCTCAAAAGGCAGTCCAAACTGACAAATGATGTTAGTTTGGATAAAATGTGATACCTTCTTAGAATACAACATATAGTAAGAGGTTGCTTCCACCCATTTGATGAAGTAATCTATTGCTACCAGAATATACTCATGCCTATTCGAAGATTTGGGACTGATGCACCCTATGACATCAATACCCCATATAGCAAAAGGCCAGGGAGTTGCAGTCAGATGCAATGGGACAAGAGGTCGCTTTTGAAGCTTGGCAAATATCTGGCATTTGTGACATCTTTGTACAAACTTAGCACAGTCTCCATTCATTGTAAGCTAAAAATACCTTAAATTCATGATTTTTCTAGCCAACGTAAAACCATTCATGTGCGGGCCTTCGTCGCCGCTATGCACCCATTCCATGATCTACTGAGCTTCCTCTTTCGCCACACATCTGAGGTGAATGTTATCCCATACTCTCCTATATAACACGTCACCATTCAGTATGAAATTACTGGCCAATTCCCTTAGGATCCTCCAGTATGATTTGGATGCCCCTTCTGGATACTGATCATTTTTCAGAGGATTGAATAAGTCCCAATACCATGGCTTACCATCGGCTAACTAAACTTATATACATGCTCTATCATAAACCGATTGCCTTCGCACTTCAATAGCTACAGGTCGTACAATGTCATTTCCTATCATGTCTATTATAGAGGCCAGAGTTGCCAAAGCATTGGCAAACTTATTCTTAGCTCGAGGTAGATAATGGAAAGATAATTTATGAAACTTTTTGCTAGATCAGCTATACATTGATAGTAAGGAACTAAACGCTATTCTTTTATCTTCCATGTACCTAAAGCTTGTGAAACTATCAAATTAGAGTCCCCATAAACCTCTAGGTAATCAATCCTCATATTGGTGGCAAACTCCAAACCACATATGCAAGCTTCATATTCTGCTTCATTGTTCGTCACCTCAAAAGCTAACTTAATGGCCATGGGTAAATGATACCCATTGTGTGTGACAAGTACTATTCCAGCACCATAACCCTTACTATTGGCTGCTCCATCAAAATATAACTTCCAAACTTTGGGTTCTAACTCCATGACATCCTCATCCGAAAATTCGGGTTTGAATGGTTTATCATCTATTGGGGCAACAACTAATTGGTCAGCTATCACACTTTCTTTGATAGCTTTCCTTAGAACATATTTGAGACTGAAAGTTGCTAGAATTGCCAACCATTGTGTCATCTTGCTGTCAAGAACTGGCCTTTCTATAAGGAATTTCAAGGGGCTTTTGTCAGCAAGGACATGTGTATTGTACGAACCAAAATAATGATGCAGCTTATAGCATATCCAAACCAAAGTGAGACATAACTACTCAATCTGATTGTACTTGAGCTCATAAGCAAGCATGCGCTTACTCAAATAATAGATGGCATTTTCCTTATGTGAATCCATAACATTTTATGCTAGCATTGCCCTCATAGCTTCTCTAGTCACAGAGATGAATAACAACAAAGGTTTACCAGGCCTAGGCGATTGCAAGACAGGAGGATTTAACAAGTATTGCTTGATCTTTTCAAGAGCTTGCTGACATTCATCATTCCATTTCTTAGGAACTCCTTTCCTTAGTAATTTAAAAATGGGTCCACAAACGTCAGCCAGTTGGGAGATGAACCGACTGATGTACTGTAAACGTCCTAGAAATCCCCTAATCTCTTTCTTTGTTTTTGGAGCTGGCATCTTTAAGGCGACTCTTGATTTAGCTGGGTCTACTTTTATCCCTTTTTACTTACTATGTGGCCCAGGAACAAACCCGACGCCGCACCAAAAACACACTTTGCAGGATTCAACTTTAGATTGTATTGTCTCAACCTAAGGAAGAAATGCCTTAATGCATCTATGTGTCCTTCTGCTATTTTGGACTTGATAACCATGTCATCAATGTATACTTCCACATCTTTGTGAATCATGTCATGAAAGATAGTTGTAGCCATTCTCTGGTGTGTTGTCTCGGTATTCTTTAAACTAAAAGGCATGACCTTGTAGCAGTAGGTGCCCCATTCTGTCACAAAGGCTGTCTTTTCCTTGTCAGGTGGATAGACTTGTATTTGATTATACCCCGCATATAAATCAGTCAAGGAGACTGCCTCAGATTCGGCCATGCGGTCAACCAATAAGTCTATGTGAGGTAAAGGAAAATCATCTTTTGGACAGACTTTATTCAAATCCCTGTAATCCACACACATTCTTACTTTCCCATCCTTCTTGGGCATATGCACTATGTTGGCTAGCCATGAAGGGTAAGTGACAAGTTCAATGAAACTGTTCTTCAATAACCTGGCAACTTCCTCTTTGATCTTGAGAGACCACTTCGCTTTCATTCTCCGTAACTTCTGCTTTACAGGCTTCATATTCTCATAGGTCAGAATCTTATGGATTGCTATGTTTGGATCGATACCCATTATGCCTTCAGGTTGCCAGGCAAAACAATCTAAAAATTCTTAAACAATCTTGAATAAAGAAACCTTGTCATGGAATGATGATGCATTGAATATGAATTTCAATTTATCATGTGTGCCCAGATTTATTGATTCTTTATTTTGTTCTTTTATTTCATTTTCTTTTGATGCCTCTTTTAAATTGGATTCAGGGAGAGGGAAAAAAGACTCAAGAATATAAGAGGAAAATTGAACTTTTTCATTGCAAACAAAAGTTTCATCCTTATGGACTACATCAAAATTAAAAGAAGGACCAGGGAGATCCTTTACAGACTCTACAGAGGAAAAAGAAGAAACAGACTCAACAGATTTTGACTCTAACTTGGACTTGGTTAGGAAAGAAAACAACTCATCAAGGCTGGGAAGCTTCTCAATATGCCAATTATCAGGTGCAACCAATGTTGGATGGATAAGTTTGGTGGGGTCTTATTCCAGTTTATTTCCAATCATGAGGACTTGCTCAAAGAGAGTAACCTCCATATTTTCCTTGCAATCTTGCTCTAATAGGTAGATGGGTTCGCAATCCTCCAAATTGAGCCTGATATTAAGAAAATTTTAAAACCTGGGATTAGCTTTTTAGTTATAGGGCAAAACCATGGTTCAACAAAACCACATAAGGGAAAGTCCTCTCATTTCTTTACAAAATGTCCATTCAAGGATTTGAAATAGGGGCGCATCTGCTAGTCAAAGTTCTTACCTTTCCTCTTAGCCTCGACTCTCCTTTTAGCTTCTATCTCAACCTCCTCCAGATCCTTTTTGGTAGGTTTATAACCAAGTCCAAAAGGTGGGTTGGCTACTGGGTACTCATTGAAAGAGGTTATTCCCTGTTGGTTCCTCCCAAGACCTAAACTGGGGAAGTAATTCATTTTCTTTAAGATGTTAGCCACAATTATATTTCCGAAAGGATCGAAATCAAAGGGGATTGACTCTTTACTCCTTCTTATTCAATGAACTAGGTGGTGTCAAAAGAGAAACCAGACAAAGGGACAATGTTCGATTTGGGCTGAATTCCCAAAACGGGTGCAGAGCCGGGAACCTCGCTTTTACCATGTATGTCACCCTTGATAGTTACCACAGCAGTCCCTTGAGGCATTTTAAGCTTTTGGTGTAAGGAGGATGAGATTGCTCTCGCCTTATGGATCCAAGGTCTTCCAAGGAGGAGATTAAAACAAGCGGGCACTTCAATTACTTGGAAGGGGATTGGAGCAGTAGTTGGTCCGATTGTCATATCGAGAGTGGCCACACCTAAAACCTCTCTCTTGGTATTATCATATGCCTTCACAATCTGGTCGGAGAGGGTAAAATCTATAGCCTCCAGGCCCAAACAACTGGCAACTTTCAATGGGCAAACATCCGACCCATTATCTATCAAAACCATTGGGACTGTCTTCCCTCGGGTCATCACAGTTCTATACAGTTCATGATTGTGATTTTCTCCTCCTTTAGGTAAATCATGATCCGTGAAGAAGATGGAAGCCACCTTGGTCGAGCTAGTGAGTGAGGCAACCAAGGTTTTAGGAGAAATGTTGATTGGGGCTTGGCATTGATTTAATGCCTTACAAAGAGCTTGGTGATGTGGGAAGGATGACTGGATGAGACTCCAAATGGAGATACTGGCTTGGGTTTTCTTCAATTGCTTGAGGATAGCATCCTCTTCAGGCTCATTAGTTATCTTTTCCATGGGAGGGGGAACATGCTGGACAGGCTGTTGGATTGATGAACTCGGCTGGTATAGTCTCCCACTTCGGGTTATTGCATCTATCTCTTTCACAAAGTCATTTAGGTCTAGGATGCAACAAAAACCATTATTTAATCGAATCAAAGAGATTAGATCAAGTTTCATTTCAGAAGAGTGAAGGACATTGACGTTGGCCTGATGGTTTGGGAGAGGATTAGTGGTGATGTTGGGTCTGGCCTTTGGTGGAATAATATCACGACTGTCCACCAGGTCTTGGATCTTGTGTCTCAAGGCCTTGTACATGTATGTTTTATGCACCGTACCTTGATGATACTCACAATATTCATTTACATTCTAACTTTTGGGCAAGGGATTTGGGGGTGCTCTAGGTTCTAATGGCTTGAGCATATTTGATTCCAAAGCCTTCTTATATACATGACCAAAGGCATACCCAAATCAGTGAAGGACCTCCTTTCAAGTCTCATAGGAGGATGATTGGAAATAGTAGCAACTTCCCTGCCTTTTTGATTGGAGGGATTATTATGGGAATAGTGGGTGTTCTTTCTATACCTTGAGCTAGAGGATTCTTCTTTGATTTGCCCACTTTGGATCAAAGCCTCTATCTTCGAAGCAGTAGTAATAAGAGCTTTGAAATCTGATAAGTACTGGGTTTGGAGATAAGTCTGATAACTTGGGAGGAGATTCTTGACAATTATATCAATTTGCTCTTGCTCAGTGGGTTTGTTCATTATTTGGGATGCTTTAGCCCTCATATTGTAAGGAAAATGGAGAAAGACTCCCTTTGTTATTATTTGGTGGTCTCCAAATCCCTTCTGGTGATGTCCACCTCGATATTGTAATGATATTGCTTGACAAAGACATTGCAAATATCATCCCAAGTTTTTTTTTAAAATTGGTGTCCAAGTCAACAAACCACCTCATTGCAGCGCCTGTGAGCTACTGCTGGAATAATTGATCAAGGAGCTCATTGTTCACCCCTAATGGGTTCATGGCTCCCACATACATCTTTAAATGGGTCTTTGGATAAGTGGTACCATCAAATTTGTCCATGCTAGGTATCTTGAATTTTGGAGGAACCCTAGCATTCGAAAAAAGAGTAAGAGCATTAACATCAATGAAATCCTCATGTTTCTTGATGTTCTTGAGAAGCCTTTCCATAGCTTCGAATTTTTCCATTAACTTCTTAGTTTCGGTCAGGTTGGAGCTTTCTCTTCCATGAAAAAGATTCGAGGAGGAGGATGGAGATGTTCGACCATTTAGATTGATAGCTGGGGGAATAACAACTTCTGGAGCTTTCCCATTATTTGTCAGATCAATAACAGGATTAGGTGGAAGGATTGAAGATGCATTAGGAGTATCTGTTTGATGAGTACTTGATCCTTGACCCATCATTGTTTTTACCTCAGTGAGGATGGATTGGCGCTGCGTATTAAGGGCATGGTCTAAAGCAACATGAAAGTCATCCTCTTGCTTCTTGAGTAAGGTGGCTAAAAGTATTTCTATGGCATCCATGCCGAGTGCTGTGCTTTCCATTTGTACCTTCCAAAAGAAACATTCAGAATTAGGTCATGGTGGTACAAACAAAATCTAAACAAATGTGGGAAAAAAAGGACCTAGTCTAAGTGAGGTTTGCAAGTTTGTGGGTGGTTGAACGGGCTCAAAGTTTCTAGGCTTTGGTTTGACCACCGACTTCATTGGTTCTTAGTCCACAAATGCAGGAATGCATGGTTATGCATGTGTATGAAAAAAATTGATTTATGATGACAAATTAACATTATCATGGTTCATAGGCCCTAAGGTCTAAGGTTTAATATTCATTACATGAAGGCTAGGTGGTTTGGTTTAAAAGGTACCCGTCATACTAGAGTAGTGATATACCTAACCATATGTGAAACAATGAGTTTCGCATGGGTCCAACAATACGACTGCCCGTTACACCTCAAAAAGGATTTGAAGATTCGTCGCGGGGTGGATGAAAGGATTTGAGGATTTGTTGCGGGGTGGATGCTATTGCTATCTCCCAACATACCTAAGAGAGTTATCGGATTAATGCTACTCGCTATCCAAAGGTTCAATTTCATAACTGGTGATGTAGTGATGTATGAAAATAAAAGTTAAACTAAAAGCCAAGTAAAAAGTCACTTTTGAAAATATTTTCAACCAATCGGTAGTCCTTTTTAACCTTTTTTTTTAAAGTGAGTCCCCAGTAGAGTTGCCAATTGTGAGGCCTCGCCCGAGCACCCTCAACCAGGGAGATCGGGATGTTCTCGTTTTTGGGATGATTTCACACGGAGGAGGTGACCTTAGCACCTTTTAGAAATAGTTTTGACGTTTTAAAGTCATCACCTTAAGTTATTTTTGTTGGAAAAATTTAAGGTAAAAAACCATTTTGACTCCAATTTTATCCCAAAGGAAATAAAGTGCACTAGTCTTTGAAAAAGAGGATTCAGAAACTAGGTTTTCGGTTCAACTTGGCTTTTCAATTTTAACCTTGATTTAAAATATTTTCATGAGCAGTTTAAAGGATGAGATATAAAGATGCATGAGCAAGTAAGTGAATGGAAGAAAGCGATAAAATAAAGAAGTAAAGCAGTTAAGAGAGCGATAAATTAAATTATTACAATTCAAAAATCCCGAACTAGGGGATATCAGCTCTAACCCTTATAAGTTCTAGTTTGATCACACATTCCCCAAAGAATACATTCAACAGAGCAATAATAAAGCAATTAATTAAAGAAGATGGTTTTGATCTTTTTTGGATTTGAAGCTATTATACAGCTTGCCTGCGTATCCCGTCTCGAATGGGAATCAAAACCCACGCAGTTCTTCCTTCTCATGAAGGAGGGTTGATTTTATGCCCAATTTATCATGTTTTGGTTCTTTATTTTGATGCATTATCAAAATAATAAAAGTTAGGAGATGATACCTTCTCCTTTGGTCTTTGGGGAGGCGGTGGATAGATTGTTTTTTCGGATCGGAGTTTCACCTTGGACTGATTAAAGCCCGGGAAGATGGTCGGATTGTCTTTTATCTGACAATTCAAAAGAAAACAAGCAAATCAATAGAATGATTTTATATTGAAAATAATTTTGAGTCTCCACACGCCTCAGGTTTGGTCCTTTTTTAGCTCAAAGAGAACTAAAGAAAATGGGCTTCACACGCCCTAAAGAGTTATTCTTTAAACTCAAAGAGAGTTAAAGAAATAAGAAAAATAGTATATGAGGGAGAAGAGAAGAAATCTAAGAAGAAAAATTCAACTTCAGGAGATTTTGGAGCCCGGAATAAGGTTAAGAGGGTCAAGTATTTATAGGCAAGCTGGTGCCACCGGAAGGGGGATGGCGGCATAGGAGCTCAAAGGGGGTGGCAGCACATAAATGGTTGCACCGCTCAAGAGGGTTCCCTTTAAAGAGGGCGGCAACGCTAAAAAGGGCAGACGGCACTGCCATAGAGGGTTAGCGGCACCGCCCCTTAAGGAGGGCGGCAATGCCCCCCCTTCAGGGTGGCAACTCTGGTCTGACTTCGCTCTGACGCGTTTCTGAGTCCGTCCTAGCCCGGATTTAGTTCTGGTGAGTGCCGTTCGGTTGATACGAGTCTGACGGATGTAAAAAATGAGTGTTCACACATATAAGGTCCAAGACCCGTATAATATATAAGGTCTAAAACCCATATAACTTATAAGGTTCAAAATCCATATAACATATAAGCACTGTAGAGTATACATCAGGTCATTTCTCACAGACCAAATACATATAACATATAGTCAAAGTCTAAGAGAAACTTAGATACCATGAGAGGTTTAAGTTTTTATCTCACCCTAAATAAAAATATCATATAAAAAATAATAAAAGTAATAATAATAATAACTCCTCATAATCTTATATATAAATAAATTCTAATATAAAAATTCAATGACAACCATTACATATACACATTACATATACATTGTAAATAAATTTATATATCATATAATTATTAATATTATATAACTTGTCTTCTCTAACTTCTAATTACAAGTAAAATTAATAAATTTATTCATACAAAAGTCACACACATAAATATTAAATTATTACAACTGAACTTTATATATTCCCTTACCTAAAATCATATAACTTGTAACAAGATTAATCAATCTTCTAATCACCCAAGTCAACACCTGAATATATTCATAATAAATCAACATTCTATAACCTAAAATGTTAAGAACATATACAATTAACATATGCAAATATAATACTAATAACTTATATGAAATACATGCTTAAATGTAACTTAAAGTGCAAATTCTTTCCAATAAGCTCATTATAGCAGTAGATATATTTTCTATTATAGAGTATGAAAACCTTCTCTAAATTAACTCAAATTTTAGCACCAATTAGCTAACCTATACATAAATATAACTCTAAAAAAATCTCTAAATTTAGAATCTATTCGAGTCTCTAAATATCAATCCAAGTTTGGCTATACAGCTAGCTGCCTTGACACTGGTAGTATACAAAACTTAATTTATTAACCTATCTTTCACAACACCAAAAATTATATAAAAATTTCAGAATACACTAAACATATCAAGTAATTAACCCAAAAAAAATTCAAATCAAAATGATTTTACTTGTCTTTTTGAAAAATTCATGTTTTGGGGCTATCCTGAACATATTTCCTCACCAGACATTCTATACAAATTCTATTATAATAGGCGATCCAACTGTTGGATCATTTTGAAATTTAATCCACACAAACTAGATATATGTATATAAATCATATCAAAAATTCACTGTCAAATATATCTCCAATACGAAGTTATGTAATTCATAAATTTTAGTATATTACCAATATAAACTCTAACTCATCATTCTCAATTAATAAATCCTAAATTTTTTATTTTTATTTTTTAACTAAATGAATTAAAACTTAATCAAAGTCAAAATATTTTTATTTAATTGTTCTTTATTATACTTCACAAACAATTCATCAAAACCTAACTAAAACCTTTAATCATCTATGATTGTTCTTTTTTCTTAATCTCATAGGACAATTATTCGAAAATCATTAAATATGAATATATATCAATAATATTTAGAAAAATAGTCTATTAAGTCTTATCTTCAAGAAAACTTCATGAAATAGAAAGAAAATCCAAATGAAATCTTAAGAGTGGTATTATAGTTCTTTCTACAGAATTATACTCTCTATTATTTTTCTCTTTTCTATTAATGTTCTCAAAATACGGCTACCACTCTAAAAATAGCTTTTTAAATATCATCAAAAGGGAACTAGAAACCCTAACTCTAAATTTCTCATTAATCCACTATTTAACTAATTTAATCAATTTAACCCCTAAATATCTTATTTTCTAAAATTAATTATTAATTCTATTTAAATTATACTATAACCACAATATTTAATTATATATCATATAAATTATTTAAAAGTCCAATTAATTATAATTCATGTGAAAATACCAAAATAGTCTTGATTTACTATAAATATAAATTATACTTAAAATAATCCAAATTGACTCCATATTTCATATTTATACCTTAATTATCACTTCTATTCTATAACTTGAATTTGACCTATATATACACATAAAATATCCAAAATATCCTCAATTGAAAAATCTAGGATTTCACAATAATCCGGAAGCATCTTCTAATGTCTCACCATGAAAATACCAAATGGTATAAATATTGAACATTCCATGCTTTAATAAATCGCTCTTAACATCAAAGCATGACTCAGAGGAACAACTAATCTCATCTCCAATTAATGAATGCTTGAAGGCATACTCAATAAAACTATCAACTCCACGTATATATCTAGGCTCCCTTCTGTTAGGCATTAAAATTAAGCTCTTTTATTAGTATTTTAAGTGTTATTTTATACTTAATTAATTTAGTTTCTGTTTAAATTAGATTAATTTTAATATAGTTTTGAATTTTGATTTCAAATTAAGATTTACTTAGATTTTGGTAGATTTAATAAGATTTAAATTTAATTTTGAATAAATATTTGATTTGATTTGATTTTGATTTTGTTAAGATTGTTGATTATGATTTTTTGAATAAAGATTTCTAATTGATTTGATATTGTTTTGAAGTTTTAAAA
>CANXYC012111121.1:0-63613 GCA_948193065.1 Aleurites moluccanus | reverse complement strand
AACAAAATGGACGAGCTGAACGAAAATATCGTCATATACTTGATTCTGTTCGTGCTCTTCTTCTTTTTGCTCTTGTCCAAGAAAATTTTGGGGCGAAGCAGCTCTTACTGCAGTCTACAGCATTAATAGAGTTCCTACCTTTGTTCTCCAAAATTTATCCCCTTTTGAAAAATTGTTTGGTAAGCCTCCTGACTATTCTATCCTTAAACCTTTTGGTTGTGCGTGTTTTGTTCTTTTACAACCCCATGAACGTACGAAATTAGAACCTCGTGCTCGTTTATGTTGTTTTCTTGGGTATGGAATTGAACACAAAGGGTATCGCTGTTGGGATCCTATTACAAATAAACTTCGCATATCTCGTCATGTTACCTTCTAGGAAAATACCATGTTCTCATCTCTTTCTAAATTTCACCACTCTATCAATATTGACTCTATGTTTTTCACTGATTCCTCAATTGAGTTGTTTCCAAGTTCTGACACAGGTAATTCTGATACGCTAAATAGTAGGCCTTCCCCATCTGCTCCTACTGATCCTGTTCCAACTGTTGATCCTACACCTGTACCTACACCTATCCTTGACACCACTCTTCGTCGTTCTACCCGTGTAAGAGAAACTCCTCATTACCTTACTGATTTCCATTGTTATTCTGCTATTGCAACCCTTCATGAGCCTTGCTCTTATTCTGAGGCAAGTACTGACCCTCTTTGGCAGTAAGCTATGACTGAAGAACTTCAGGCTTTAGAGAAAACTCATACCTGGGACTTAGTCGATCTTCCTCCTAACAAGTCCGCTATTGGTTGCAAATAGATTTATAAAATCAAGACTCGTTCTGATGGGTTCGTTGAGCGCTATAAAGCTCGCTTAGTAGCCAAAGGTTACACTCAAGAATATGGGATAGACTATGAAGAAACTTTTGCTCCGGTTGCTCGATTAACATCAGTTCGTAGTCTATTAGCTATTACTGCAGTTCGTAAATGGAAGCTTCTCCAGATGGATGTTAAAAATGCTTTCCTTCATAGTAATTTGTCAGAAGAGGTGTATATGCATCCTTCCCCTGGTTATCATTCTCCCCATAAAGTTTGCAATCTTCGACGAGCTTTGTATGGATTAAAACAAGCTCCTCGGGCCTGATTTGCCAAATTTAGTTCTACTCTTGCTCAATTTGGCTTTATCTCTAGTCCACATGATTCTGCATTGTTCATTCATCGAACTGACCATGATATTGTACTTCTGCTACTTTATGTTGATAAAGTGATAATAACAGGTAATGATATATCTGGTCTCTCCGAATTACAACATTTCCTCAGTCAACATTTTGAAATGAAGGACCTTGGCAATCTCAACTATTTTTTGGGTCTTGAAGTTTCTCATAATTCTGAAGGTTATTATCTTTCTCAAGCTAAGTATGCATCTGATCTACTTTCTTAAGCGGGCATTACTAATGGTAAAACTATATCAACCCCCTTAGAACTTAATTGCAAACTTACTCCTCTCGATGGCACTCCTCTTGATGATCCTACTTTATATCGACAACTTGTTGGTAGTCTTGTTTATCTCACTGTTACTCGACCTGATATCTCATATGCAGTTCATTTGGTCAGTCAATTCATGTTTGCCCCTCGCTCGTCATATTTTTCTGCAGTCCTTCGAATACTTCGATATATTAAAGGCACACTTTTTCATGGTCTACATTTTTCTGCTCACTCCTCTTTGGAGTTATCTGGCTACTCTGATGCTGATTGGGTTGGTGATCCCACAGATCATCGTTCTACCACTGGTTATTATTTTTTCTTAGGAGATTCTCTTATCTCTTGGCGTAGCAAAAAGCAAACAGTCGTTGCTCGTTCCAGCACAGAATCTGAGTATCGTGCTCTAGCTGATGCTACATCTGAATCACTTTGGTTACGCTGGTTATTAACTGATATGGGTGTCAAACAATCTTTTGCTTCTATGCTTCATTGTGATAATAAAAGTGCTATACAGATCTTTCATAATGACATTTTTCATGAGCGTACCAAACACATTGAAATTGATTGTCATTTTGTTTGTCATCATGTTACTCAGGGCACCATACTTTTGATTCCTGTCTCCTCTACTAACCAAGCAGCTGATATCTTCACCAAAACCCATCCTCCCACGCGTTTTCAAGATTTACTGAGCAAACTCAAGTTGGCATCCACTATAGACAGCTTTTCTTTCCTTTTCTAGTCTTCGGTCTCTTGTATAAATATCAGTCTTCATTGTACAATTTAAATCAAGAAATATATAAATTCCTTCTCTGCTAATACACAGTTTATGATTCACTTCCATAGGAATACTATTAGGTTATTGGCTCCTAATAATCCATAATTAATGTTGCAATATTTCTAACACATTTTCTTTGACATATTGAAATCCCACCTTTACATCTTGCTGTTTTCAAACTCAGAAAATACTTTTTAAAGTCCAAGATCTTTCATCTTAAAATATGAACTCAATGATTTCTTTAATTACATAATGAGGATTTCATTATCACAAGCAATCACAGTGTTAACCACATAGACTAAAAGAGCAATAAAACATGTATTTGTTGACTTTGTAAACTATTAGGTTACTGGCTCCTAATAATCCATAATTAATGTTGCAATATTTCTAACACATTTTCTTTGATATATTGAAATCCCACCTTTAGATCTTACTGTTTTCAGACCCAGAAAATACTTTTTAAAGTCCAAGATCTTTCATCTTAAAACATGAACTCAATTATTTCTTTAATTACATAATGAGGATTTCATTATCACAAGCAATCACAGTGTCAACCACATAGACTAAAAGAGCAATAAAACATGTATTTGTTGACTTTGTAAACAAAGAATAGTCTGCTTTTAACCGATCAAATCCTTGTTTTAACAAGCAACTTGTGAATTTAGCATTCCACTGCCCATAAGCTTTGCTTTAGGCCATAAAATGAACTTTGCAACTTATATACCAACTTTTTCTCTGATTTTATAAATGAAATACCATATTTTGGATACATCCAATTGGGATAGATGTCATCCTTTTACGGTTGCAAGGTTAAGAAATAATCTCACTGTGGTGTGTTTAGCTATTGGAATAAAAGTTTCTTAATAATTAGAACCTTCCTTTCGATTAATTATAACCCATAGATACTAATCGTGCTTTATGTCTTTCAATAATACCATCAAAATTGAATTTAACTGTGTATCTGAGTTTTATTTTCTTCTAATGCTTTAATAGGATGCTCAAGTAATATAATTCAATTACTTCTAAATTTAAATGCAAGGATTATAATATTATTGATTATAAATATTAATGGTGTGAGAGTCATTTTTAAAACTACAAGATCTTGAGCTTGAATCCAAATAAGATCAAATTAAAAAAAAAAATCAAGAATTATAATCACCATAAATATCAGTTGTGGACTGCATGTATGGCAAGTCCTCATGTTAAATTTTTCCATTGATGTGGATTGAACCGCTTCATGAATGTAAGTTTTAAACTTCTTAATTAATTAATATTATTATTTGAATAAGATATTATTTAGTCACTGAAATTTAACGAAATTAATATTTGAATCTTTATATTTTTAGAAAGTAATTATTGGGTTCCTCATGTTTAATTTCATCACAATAATTTATTTTTCCGTCTATTTGGCCGTTAAATATCATTAAAAATATGAAAATACTTATAATTTTTCATCAAATTTTTTTTTTCATATCATTCTATTAAAACCTACATCAAATTTTCTTCCTTTTTTCCCAATCAAACTCTCATTTCTCCACATAATTTCACTAATTACAATACCCACACACAAAATTTACTTCCTTTAATTTCAACAAACTCAAAATTTACACAATTAATTAATTTATTAATTAAGCACAAAAAAAAAAATCACAGGATAAAGAAAAATAAAAAAATATTTGAATATGAGTTTTTTATAAAAAAAAAAATAAAGGAAAAAATAAAGAAAAAAATATAAAAGTTGAAAATGAAAGTATTTTAGAAAAATAATTTTTTTAATTTATCTGGCGATCACATTGAACACCGATTATTTTGAATCCGAACCGAATAATATTACATCTACGACAAAACTCTCATTACTGAATTTAATTAATTAATTATTATTATTAAAAATAATGTTAATTTGTGTGATTAAAAATTTTATAATTTGTATTGTAGTCAAATTATATTATAGTTTGAAATTGATAGTATATCCAATCACCTATGTAGAATAATATAATATATAATAATCATAAAGATTTTGATTTTAATATAAGTTCGGTGTATATATTGAATGCTTTTTGATTGAGAAGTTACGTATACATTTTTAGTCGACACTTTATCATTACATTACAAGATATCTTTCAATCAATTTTAAAGTGCTTTCTGATTAGATGTTTACTAATAAAATTATTAATGTATAAAATTTTTATTATTATTAATTTTTAAATAATTGAGATTAGGAATAGTATTCATTCATTCAATTTAATAATTTTATGTAATAATTTTCATATTCTAATTAAACGAAATGAATTAATATGTGAATTAAAGAGAATAGTCCCTAAGCTAATTAATTTCACTGTATATAATCAAAATCTTTTTATTTATTAATATGTGAGGGTGCAGAAATAATTATTTAATAATTAAAGATCATTAAATTATTTACATTGACCCAATTTATTATTTAATTAATGCTTTTAATTTTGTTGACTTTAATCATGTAGTGCATGCCATAATTAGTTTAATTTAGTACTCCCTTTATTTTTTTATCTATTATTTTAAAAATTTATCTATTTATATTTTTAATTATTATTTAAAATTTTTAAAATAATATTTATCAATTTTTTATTTATTTTTTTCTTATACTATTTAATTAAGATATAATAATTTAATTTAAAATAAAATTAAAGGTATAATATTAAATAAATTATTTTAAATTTAATTAAAATTTTTTTTAATATATGACAGATTAAAAAAAAGGAAGAGTATTAAATAATTGTTTTTAGCTCTTTCAAAAGTGAACAATGGGCCCTTTTATTCACTTGTTTATTTATTTTGTAAATTACTTTCAAAAACAACTTTGTCTTTGTGAGAGAAATGAATAATTTTTTATTTTTTTTAAAGAAATGAATAGTTTTTTTGAACTCAATCATCATATATTACAAAACCATCACTCTTCCATCATAAATTGATGTGTACTAATTGAATGTTTAATGCAATAACTCTTGAGTCATGTATAATATAAGGAGTTATCTTTGATATTTTGTTTAATTATTAATTATTTGTATAAAATCATCATAGCTAACTCCATTCCTACCCTTCATGTCTCATTCTATATTTTTAAATTTCAACAGGAATTTCAAGTATTGCTTCTAATTATACCCTTAACTGCACTTACCATAAGAATGTCATATCATTTATGTACATGACAAGTTCGATACAATTTTAAAACAATAATGCTCTTTGATTCGATAATATTAATTGTTTCTAGAATTTTAATATTTTAAATTTAGATTTAATATAAATTTTATTAAAAAAATTGATAATAAAATATTAATTTATTAATTATTTTAATATTTTTTAATAAATTTAACTCTGTTTGATATTTAAATTAAAATTCTTTCAGCCATTACTAATCAACTCCTAGTTTGACACTTATCAGTTCTATATTTTTATTGATCAATTTGAAGTTTTTATATAAACTGATATTGTAATTATATGAATTCTATTTTTTTAAAAGAAACTTTTTAGAATAATGTTAATGTTAAATTAAGTGTCCGTTTGGCATAGTTTATGAAAAGAAAAAAATATATATATATTTTTTTTGTGAGAAGCTGATTTTAACTCAGTTTATAGTGTTTGGTAAATATCAAAATTAATAAAAATAATTATCTAAATAGTTAAAATTCAACTATTTGGATAAGTTGAAAATTAGAACTATTTAAGAAAATTAAATTTTAGATTAAATGCGTAGTTAATTTTAAAAAATTAATAAATAAAAATATCTTTATAAGTTTATAAGCAGTTTTTAAATTATATTTTATCAAACACAAATATACAGTTAATTACTTTCAGAAATATCACTTTTAAAAAAATAAATTTTTTTATATGAAAATTTATTTTTATAAATTATGTTAAATTAGACCTAAATATCAGCTGCTGAATGATATTTAGTGGAGTTAGTTATTATTATTATTATTTTATCAAATGGGGTTGCTTATTATAATAATCACATCAGCTGTCCTATATGAGTAGCATTTCCAACATGGCAACAGGATCATCTTGTTCCTTTTATTGAAGTTTGAAGGTCCACGTATGTCCTATGTGGGACATGCTCACCCTTGTGGAGGTCTACCTACCCTAAAAGGCTATCCTTGATTGGTCCCACAATATTATTCAAACTGGTCGGTACCGTTTCTTGTTTGATATAATTTGTTCTTTTGTTGTTTTATGGGATTAAGGGAGAAATTGTTGGAAAATACATGTAGGAATTTAATTTATATATTTAATTTATAAGTGATGAGTATATACAATATAAGTAAGAATTTTTGAAATTGTTTTTGTTGAACATTTACTATTTATTATTAAGAAAAACAGTTTGAAATTATTATTAATGAATTTTAGTTAATATTTTAATATAATATTTTTTTGAAGTAAAAGTTCAAATGTTGTTGTCAAATGGACCCTAAGAAATGCCTATATAAAATATTATAAAGCTAAAATACACATTTTATATTAATTTTCATGAACTCTAATATTAAATTTACCTCATCAAAAATTATTTTATTTGAAATTTAAAAAGTTTCATATATAAAAAAATATTTACTTTAATTTGTGATATGATTATATAAATTAAATAATAAATAAAATGATATATATAATATTTAAATAATATAATTTATACATTTTCATCATCTTTTCGCTATAATTATAGTTTTTCAAAAAATAAAGTGTATTGATAGTAAATAAATTATCTGTAACTTATTATCTGAAATCAAAGAAAAAAGGGATAAAAAATCCATCAAAACTGTCCCAACAACAAAATTCTGATATTTAAATCATTGAGTCTTTTTTTTTTTTTTGAGAGAAATAGAGTATATATAAATAAAAGAGTATTGAGAGAAAAAAGAAAAAGGAAGAGAGAATGAGTCTTCAATAGATCTTTTCTTTGTTACTTTTCATTCACTTATTTATAGGAAAAATTAAAACTTCTATATATATGTATCTTCATGTTATTGATAATTATTTTTTTAGATTAATAGATGGTGCAGCTTTTATATACCTTTGCCCTAAAAACTCACTTTCTTCCTCCACTAGTAGTTGACTATCAAATTAAAGAAAAAAAGGGAGGATTTTGCACTAAATATTGGTACAACGTTTGTTTTTTGCTAAGCAATATCCATACATGAACAATAGCTTTTCCTCAAATGCTTTGAAGGTATAGACATGGAAAAATATGTACTTTTGTAAACTTTGTTGGACTCTTATTATATCTCTTTCCTAATGTTTTTATTTTTAATTATATGCAATCACTATTATTATTTGGAATGTTTTACTTATGAATGAAATTTGTAACATGTAAAACATGTGGGTTGTGCCCCCAACTAATTTTGACAAACTAGACTAAAACTTTATTATGAATAAATAATATATAGTTTTGGTAATAATTGTCATAAAATTTTATTTATTTTTTGCCTTTGGGGGGCCTTTTGATGAAACATAATTTACTTGATACAATTGATAGATGATCCCTCAATCCAATTTTAACTGGTGAAGTTTTAACTGGTGAATCAATAGACAAAGTGAAAGCAGGATAAATAATGCCTAGGAGATGTTTGGTATAATGATTGTGAGATGTATTATTAATATAAAATATAATTATCAAATTACATATAGTTATAAATAATTCATATTATTAATAAAATTTATCGATTGAAATGAGATTTTATTAAAATTAAAAATTTTTAATTAGTCAATTAAATAATATAAATTTTTTTAATTAATAATATATATATTTATAATTAATAATTAGAAATATTTAGTTCCGCAACTCAACTCCTTATTAATATAATGATTTTCCGTGGAAATCAATTTTCAATTTTCTTTTCAAATCAAATAAGCTAATCAAACACCTACAAATTGTAATACGACCACTGAACTATTGGCTGAGAATTGAGAAAAATGATATAATAAACTACATATAATAGCAATTGATTGACAATGATTTGCCTGACACTAAACATGTGAGTTACAGGCATTAATGAATAATTAACGACAAAAATTAAAGTAGTAATGATTAACCTAAAAGACCTAATTATTTATGAAATTTGATTGGAGATGACAACAAATCACAGTTTTGAAAATTCTCCTAATTAAATTGAACTCGTTGTAAATGTTGGTTTTGATTAGTTATATCTCATCCAACCATAAGTGTTTTGCGTGTAATGTAATCATGAAGTTGTAATGTTGACATTGATTTTTTTTAACAATCATGCCAATCTCTTTCCATTTTCTTTCTTATATTAAATATTTTGTTCCATAAACACATGATAGAATGCTGAACAATAATTTATATATTTTATAGTCTAAAAGCATCTCTGGGAATCAATTTGAGAGTGTTAATTTAATGTTTTGAAGTTTTTTAAGTTGAATAATCTCTAATTGATAACTAACAGCCATACGAATTTTCCTAGAAATAATAACATTAAAACGTATTGTTGAATATTTTTGCACTTATATATTAAATTATACTCTCTTTATTTTTTTTTATTTGTCATTTTAAAAATTTATCAATTTATATTTTTAATTGTCGTTTTAAAATTTTTAAATAAATATTTATCCATTTTTTTTAATTTTATTCTTATAGTATATAATTAAAATACAATAATTTAATTTAAGATAAGATTAATGATATAAAATTAAATAAATCATTTTTAATATAATTAATAAGTGTTTTAATATATAAAAAAAAGAGGGAGTAAAAAAGTTTCCTTCTAATTTACATTTTTATATGCGTTTAAAAGAAATTATTAAATAAATTTAATTTTTCACATCCACATCATATTATAAGTTAATAAATAATAAAATAATATATTAGTATATTAATTATGATAAATATTTATAATTTAAATAATTAATTATTATATTTATCTTATAGAATAATTATTCATTCATATGTTAGCTCACAATTAATTAATTTATAATTAGATATGATCAACTAAATTTATCTAATACTTTAATTATTAGCGCATCTAAAAGCAAATACCTTAAAAGGGGATTAAAAAAATAAATAAATAACTTTGATAGTGGAAAGGAACCATGTATTTTCCTGACAGTGTTTGGCTTAACATTAATTACTATTTTTTTTTTATCACTATTGCCAACAAACACATCAATGGCATACTTTTATTATCTCTAATGAATTAAACTAAATAATTTACCTATTGACAACTTTATATGTTTCTTGTTTCACCTATTTTGTATAAAGTAGGTCATGGCTTCAAACAATTGCTATATGTTTAATGATTGTGGCCCACCTAAAATGAAAATTTTGACAGAAATTGCATTTGCAATTTCTCCTTTTGAACCCCTCTTTTCCCGTTACTCTTCAAAAGGAAAATTGTACAGCTATTTTAGAAAAATCAATCCTCTTAAGGTAAATTAAGATCAAATCACTATAAATTTATGAATATTTTATTCTAAATTAGTTACTAATCCATACGTTATGATAAGGTTACACCACATAGGTCATATTCAATGTTGACTTTTATTTCTTGTTCGTAAATTATACAGCCAAGCAATTACTTTCACTTGATGTAGAGGACTCACCAAGAAACTCTGATCTTGACTGCATGTGTAGCCTGCCCAAATAATTTAGGCCTTCATCCTCCCCACCTCCGCCCCAAAAAAGATCTTGTGGGGAAGCTTCAACAAGAACAGATCCGACAGTTGAGAGCAGCATTGAGTACAAACGAGGATAAATAGAGAACTTGGATTTGCTTTGTACATTGCATCATTCTTGACATTGTCCCAATCAGATCTTACCTGCACATCATATGGACTATTAGCTTTTTGTTACATCACATGGACTATTGCTGGAAAAATAATAAGGGATTCAATTACATAATCAATGTTGTTCCTAGATACATATGCTCTGATATGATGACCAATGCAGTCGTTCTACTTGGTGCATGCTTTATACTGTGGAATGAGAGATGCAACAGCTTATGGACTTGAAATCACAATACTGTCCACGTAATAATTAATTTCATTATCGTTAAGGGCAATTTTCCCTTAATTATCATGTAAAAACACAATGAATTGAAGTAAAATTTCATGGAAAACACTTCAAATAGTCAAGTGATCACTACAGGCATAGAGGACTTGGCAAGAAATTGCAATGCTTATCAGCCCAAAAAGTGTGAAGGACTTGGCAAGAACATAAATAATCATCCCCAACCTGTTCATAGCAAACATCAATTAAATCCAAGACTTGTCACATCTCAACCATCCCTAGTTCACCCACAGGAGATGGTGCATTCTTTCCACCAATAATCTTAGGGGCAACAAATGCAAAAACCTGCAACAGAAAAGTTATGGTAAAAGGAAAGCAATAACTTAAGTCAAAGCCATATTTGAGTTGTATGCATAATATTTCCTCTCTCCTTAACAAGTTCAGCTTTTAGAGCAAGGGGCTGCTTAACATGGTACATGAGAACAAGTACTCTACCTAAACTACTCTGGAAGGAACACTGACCTTTTAGATCACTAATTCTAGGCATTGGGGTTGGCCTCAATTCTGGGAAAAGGTGAGGCCGCAGATATTGAAGTATTAAATATTAAATAAAATGATGAGCCTCTCCCTAGCAGATCAAAATTTGAGATCAAGTGGAGCTTAACAGGAAACATTTGAAGCTCGAATGCCCAAAAAATTATCGAGTCAAGTTTGAGCAAGCTAAAATTCTGTTTGGTTCAGCTTGAGCCCCAGCTGTATGTAAAATTTAGCAGCATGTAAAATTTACGCTAGTGATTCTGAAGACAAATTATGGAAATGAATTTGCTTTGGCCATTTTCTGCAATCATCTCTTATGGAAACATATTTTTTTCTTTAAAAGATTTATAGTAAACAAAGGAAAAGGAACAAGAACATAGTCCATAGAATCAAATTTAACTACAAATTTAAAGAATACCTCAATAATCTTTCTCTGGAGATCCTCTCCAAAACATCAACCTGCACACCTTGACTTCTTAGAGCACTACAGCATTGCCTTGAAGATGCCTCAAAGGTTGGTATTGTTACTACTGTGGTTAACGGTGGCATTGCAGATTAAAAGTGAGGGATGGTAGCAGTTGATTCCTAAAGAGAATGCCACTTTCGTGATTAATTGATTGTCTCGATCAATTAAATGATTGGTAGAGTCGCTCTTTATACATATCGGATCACTCCGACTGCAACTATATCATATTCTGATAACATTTATAGTTTTTTTTTAAATTAATTAGATTTCAATTAAAATTAATTACTGCCCATATCATCTTGCTTTATTTTTATTTTTGCATATGCATTATGGGTTATTATCTTGCATGAAATCTGTGATAGATTAAACCTAGAACAAAGCTCTAAGTATGTTTTTACATTTTCCATCAAAATTAAAAATAAATTTGTTTGCCCAGGCGGAAGCCAAATAAAAAATACAAATAGCTAAAAGCACCATTGCCATACAAAAAAACAATCACATCAGAATAAGAAATAGCATAGAGTAACATTTGATTATTGCAAGTGATTAAACCATATATCATACATGGCTTTATCATGTCGTCATTATCAGAAAAGCACACCAAATATTATGTAAGCTGGAAACTTTTTGAGTTCTAACTATCTCAGGAATATAGTAAATAGATAATGGAACAAGGCAGAATGTAATATAGCCAGCTGCACTTATTCCTCTTCCTCGGCCTCTTCCAGCCAATTAACAAAGGGCTCCAGGGCCTTCACAAAGCTTTGCCTACAACATTTCCCAACATTATGTAAGATACAGGTATCATTAAAGCGTATAAAAAAGATATCAAAACAGAAATGCAATGCCACACGTTCAAAGTAAATACCAGAAAATTGCTTTTTTAATTGTATAATAATGATTGTAGCTTAATGTTTAATGATAGGAATAAAATATTTCAAATAAAAGAATATGAAACAATGAGGATATCTGTATATTTTTTTAGCATATGGCAGGTGCCTTGATTTAACTCTTCAAGCACGGCCAAACCACCCTGCACACACATGGAAGAAAGACATTGATTCAGTGGAATGAAACAAGCTGCCATACCTGCCCTTTGGGTTTGTTCCCTTGCGGAACCAGTGAAGAATGGTGTCTTCTGCGAGCACATCCTGATCATAGAGAGACCTCACTATCTCAGGAAACAGCTTCATCAGCTTAGCATCCTCATAGCACTGCATTTGAACCTTGTACAAGAGTTCCAGCTCGAGTTTTCCATTGGTGCAGAAGGTATTTAACAGTTTTGCCCATGTTTTCACCTGTATCATAGATATATATATATATATTTTTATATTTCAAATTGTCATGAGCAACTAAACAATGAACGGACAAAGAACTTCTGAAATGTTTGGCAAACCATTATGAAATGCAATGGATTATTGAATACATAATAAAGGAGTTCAGAATTCCTATCACTCCTCATAGTATATTGAAACATTGTGATTGTGGGTTGGGGCGGGGGAGGGGGGAAGAATAAAAGCATGTACTTAAACCATACCTGACGCAAAGCTGCATTTGCATTCTGCTGCTGGTTCTTTCCAGACCACTGAACAGCATCCATCAATACATCCCATAAGACCCGCACAACCTCAGTGTCTGGGAGTTTAGCATCTTTAACCCGCTGCTTCACGGTGTCGATAACTTCAGTTATATCAGCTTCCTCTGCTATCTGGGTTGTTAATGCAGATTTCATTTCCTTCAGTTTTACCTCAAATATTTTCTTTTCATTGTATTCAACCAAAGGTACAAGTCCTTCCTTGCTGAAAATCAACAAGAAGCAAACTAATAAGTTCAATATTATATATATCAACAGAAGATACTGCAATGAAACATAATCAACATCATATCTTGAAAACCAAGCGACTGATAAAGCTCCACAAGAAAATATGTGCAGTCAAATCATCATAAACTTGAGTCCATAAATTGATTTGGCATAATTTGACTTCCAAACAAACCCTTAAAATCCTTCTCCATTTAGAGTAGAGTACCAAGCAAAATACAGAAAAGATATTCCCAAGATGTCAAACAACACGGGTGAAAACAAAGAGGAATTATGACTAATTCAAATTCATAACATGGTATGAACATTAAAATAGTAAAATGTACTTCAAGAATGGAAAATAGTTTCATCAATTATTTCACATCAAGTCCTTTGCTTAACTGTTGCTACTTCAAACATAGAAATACTCACTCGATTCTATACATAGTACTATTCTCCGGCACTAATCTACAATTTCATATAATTAGCTTGTTGCTATGAAATAAGATAACATATATTTTAATTAAAACCTACCGAGATAACCAACCAGATACAACCATACTAGCATCAGCATTTATGTCCCCAAACACTAGATTACTTGAAAAGTTAAGAAGAAAAAATAATAATTTTGACTGGCTTTAAGAGCAAAATATTTATTATGGTTTTATCCTGCAAAATTATTTTAGTCCTTACCAAAACAAGTCAACATGATCATATGACTACAGGTATTAGGCTCTAACCAGAAAACCTATCAAGGAGCTGGGATTCATTCCAAGTTGACAAAGCAACATCCAAACAATCAGTAATCCTAGATTTTTTCCCCCAGACAGGCCAAAAGCCACATTGCTTAGCAAAGAAAAAGAATTCAACAAAAGCACAAGTTTTAAAAAGGTATATCTATAATGAAACAAAGGTTCACACCAATTGTACAAATAAGCATTAAAACATTTCCAGTGGCACCTCAGATATGAGAAAATATTTTCTGAAAAATACAACAAAGTTGCCTAAAGAAAATCTGGAAGAAGTTAAAGTAGGAAATTAGATTCAAAGAGGAAGTAAAGAACTCACGTGAAATGCTCAGAGAAACCTTCAGCTGAGCGCTTTGCAGATGGGAAGAAGTCCAAAAGATTTTCTTCCACTTTACCCCGCTTGAGGATTGAAATCAGATCGTCAAGGCTATTGTCAACCAGATACTCCTTAAAGAAGTCTGTTATAAATGAAAGAACTAGCCCTTTGGCCACAAGATTATCCTTAAGCAGAGGCTGGAACACAGTCTCTGGTGGTAGCCCGGATAGCTTCTGGGAGAAAGCAAGGGCTGTGAAAATTGCCAACTTTTTCCTTTCATTTTCCTCAAAAAGTTCCAGAGACTGCAGGAATCTTCGCATAACATTTTCAAGGTTCTTGATGAGAAATGGCTTACGGCGCAAAATTTTCTGTGTGTAAATTACAGATGGTAAGATAATTTCGCGCTTAGGCTCACAGTCTATTATAGAGTAAGGATGGCGCTCCCCCTCATCAGATTTTGTTGTGCCAGGTTGTGTACGGCCTCCTGTGAAAACAACCTGCAAATATACAACAAATCACTCTCAGAGAAATTTTTTTGTGCATGCCTGCTTTGGGAAAAGCAAAAATAACCAAAAAAAAAAAAGAAAGAAAAGAAAAAGTGCAATTAATTGATAATCGGAAAATCAACAAGTGTACGCCTATCTATCGCCAGCAGGTGAAATGAGATGTAAATGGAAGCACCTAAAGATAAATTTTAAGTTATTAAAATAAAAGGAATGACTAATAGCCAATGTCATTTTCAGTAAACAGTTTATAATCTGGTAAAAAGCAAAGATGACCAAAACAGATTCCACAGCAGCCACAAGGCACTAACTTTCCAGTATGACAACCATTGCTATTTTCTACTTCTCCAGATATTAGGCAATTAGATGCAAGAAGGATCAATTTTAAGCCCTAATTACCCTATAGAACTATGTAGAACATGATCATAAATGAGTAAACAGCTATCTCAGCCATTTAGATGTGCTTCAAGATCTAAGCTTTCTCAAAAGGATCTTGATAGTGTGAGTATCTTAAATGAGACTCAGAGAAATTGACAATTTCAACTTCTAAAGTAAAGAAAGAAACTTGCCTCAAAAAAGGTGTCACCGTATCTAGAAAAGTTAAGGTCTGAAGATTCAACGCTCTTGGCAATAAGTTCCTGCAAATATTAATTTTCAATGAGATTAACCATTTGAGCCTATACACAGAATAGTAACTGTTAAGATGCTGAATACACTAGGTGGGGTGGGAAGGAATTACCAAATCACCAGCATTATCCAGATAAATCTGGACCACTGCATCTGCAAATGCTGCAGGGTCCAGCGGCGCTGCAATGTTCCGTTTGCGGGTCTTAATCCGCGTGCCACTGTACAAACCAAGCAGTATGAGGCAAGAAATTTCATGTATGGGCAGAGAAGCCAATATATATAGTGGCATATATACCTATTTTCTACTATATCCCAAAAGCACTAAAGTAGTGATGACACAATCCGTCATTTAACAAACTGAATACTCAAAAAAAGAAACCCCCAATGATTAATTAACTACAAGATAAGTTAATACCATGACTCCAAGAACCTATCTTTTCATGCATCTGATCAGTTTCAATCAATTCCATTAAAAAAGCGATCCCTCAAGAAAGAAATGAATAATCATAAGCTACTATATCTCATGAAAAATACTTCATGCAGATTCATCATCAAATCACACAAGAACAATTACAAAGAAGAAACCAGAAAGTGAACAGATAATAATAACATACCCAAGAGTGGGTCTCTCCTTTGAGCTGCAAACGAAATTAAAAAAAAAAAAATCAGTTCTTAATTTATTTCATAATACACAAATGTGAGCCAAAATCCAAACAGATAACTTTACAGTATCTGGATCGATTTTTATACCCACAAAATTAACAAATGATATAATACAAATTATAATTAAAACTAAAGCAAAAAAAAAAATCCCAAATCCAAATCCTTGTATCAAACTATGGATCATATATCTCAGCAAAATAAAAAGTTAAGAACTTCATTTATCTAATGGGTACAAAAGACTCTAAGCAAAAATCAAGAATAATATAATTATCATATAATTACCGAAACAAAACAATAAATAATTTACTCAATTAAAGATCGAAACTTATTGTAATGAGAATCACAGAAACTTGATATTTTGAAGGAAATCGGTTTAGAAAAAAATAGATCCGTAAACAGTTAAACCGATGCACATACAAGGATGAAGAAATCGATAGAAACAAAATAAGTATTGATCTGTGAATAGAAGAAGGGAAACAAAGAAATATAGAAAGAGAAAAGTTACCTCATAAACCAAGATGAGAAGGAATCGGCGAAGCGGAGAGTGGCTCTGAGAATTGGGAGACTGCGAGTTTGAGAGAGAGAGAGATTGAAGAGAGGGGAGAGAGAAGGATAAAAAAAGAGAGATTTGGACACTGATATTAAAGTTTTAGAGAGAGAAAAAAACAAAGGTATAGAGAGAAGGGAAAGTGGAATTAAATTAAATTAAATGTTGTCAGAAAAACATATAAAAATTATAAAAATTATTTTATTAATTTACTAAAATTACTGTTAAAAAATTAAAAATTACCAGTCAAATAGGGAAAGGATTTACATTTATTTAAAATAGTGTTTAGAAAGGAGGTTTGAAATTTAAAAATAATATTGAAAAAAAGTTTTTATCCAAACACCTATGATAAAAATAAGGATTAATTATTTTTTTTTTGTAAAATAACTTAATATATTAAATTTTTCGTAACCCTTTAAAAATATATTAATTTTTTCCTGATAAATTTTATAATATACTACTAGATTTTTTCGTTCAATTTTATTGTTAGTCAACAGTTAGTCGATCCTATAAGATCAGTAAAAAAATAAAAATATTCTTATTATTTAATTTTAATTAATTATATTCTATTTTTTACTTTAAAAATTTTTTTTAGGATTAAAAAATATATTTTCATACTTTTGATAAATTTGAAAATAAAAATATTTTTAATAAATATTTATTTTTTAAAAAATAAAAATAGTTTTTACTTTTTGTTTTTAAATTTGTAAAAAATATGAAAATGAATTTTTTATTTGTATTAAAAAATTTAGGAAGAAATAATTTAATTTTTTCTTAAATTATTTTTTAAAATAAAAAATAACAAATAAAAAATAAAATATATTTTAAAAAAATATTTCTGTTTATTTTTTATTTTAAAATTTATCAAAAATATGAAAATAAATTTTTTGAACCTTAAATTTTTTTTTAAAGTAAAAATAAAATATAATTAATTAAAAATAAAGGGTAAGGATATTTTTATCTTTTCACTATCCTTATATGGTTGACAAATAGTTGACCAATGGTAAAATTGAAAAAAAGAGTCTAATAATATATTATGACATTTGTCAGGAGGTAATTAGTATATTTTTAAAAAATCAGAAGGAATTTAGTGTAATAGGTCATTCTATAAGAGAAAATAGTAATTAACTCTAAAAATAATTTTTAATATTCTAAAAAAAATATTCATAAAAAATAGTAAAGTATTAACCAATTTAAATTAATAAAAAAAATATTTAAAGCTTGTGCATATGTATAAATAAATTTTATTGAGATTTATAATATTATAATAATTTTGAAAGTTAATTATGAGTTATATCAAAGATAAATTTTGATGTTAAGAATATCTTTGCTTTATTTTATCAATTAACTATTTATATATTTGCTTTTAATTTTCTTGGGAGTTATACATTTCAAAAGTAAAAAATTTAATAAATAAATGTTCAAAGATATAAAATTATTAAGATAAATAACTATTTATCACATTATTCATTAATGAAATAACCTATTTTTTATAAAAATAAATATTTGAAAGTTCTATGAATCAAATATAAATGTGACAATTAAAATTGAGATTGACATTTTTTTAAATAGTTTATGTTTGATCAATTATTTTATTAACTTTCTTTTTTATTTTTATAGCGAATAGGCATGACTTATATTATTATTATAATATATCATTACATTTAAATTAAAATAACGTAATATCAAATTAAGTATTTATCATTTTATGCATTATTGAGCTAACTCATTCAGTAAATATACGATAATTTCGAATGAATATCTATCCAATGATCGTATTTGTTATGAAACTTATAACTAATATTGTTTGTTTTGATGATTTGTAGTTTAATTTTCAAAATAATAACATAAATAACAATGAAATGATAAAGCACTTGACTCCAGTATAAGTTCTATAGATACAAATTAGGAGAAACTAAAGTATAGATCAAAGGACCCAAAATGAAACAAATAGTTGTAACAGTAGCAGCAACAAGACCCAATGATTTACTCAACACTGCAGATATGCCTGCAAGAAAGGCTAAAACCATTGCATAAATGGACAATTCATTGAATAAGAAGGCATAGTTTACCAAGAAAGCAACACTGCAATCCGTTTTCACTCTTGAAGCCCCAAAATGGAGAAAAATTGAGGCAGTTGATAAACCAAATGCGAATGAATCAGCTATCACAAATACTCTAAAACCAGACACTTTGTTTAAAATTGCCATGCCTTGATTATCTTGGCCATCACTGTAGTACCCACCAGGCATCGTGATGGCTGCTGCAAAGGTGACAGTTGCAATGATAGTTGCTACAATCAAGTTAACATTGCCTATCTCCTTAATACACTGAGATGCATCCTTTTTCTCTCTTGTAGGTTCTGCTTCTCCCTGGAGAGCTCCAGCTGCATCCCTTCCAAGTTATTTCCTCTCTGTTTGTACTCTTTGGCTTTGTTTCTGAGTATCAATAGGTTGCACTTTTATAGTTGCTATTGTGTCCGATTGCTCCAAACTTCTTAGAGCACCCATTACCCTCAGTTTCCACAATATTTGAGCCTGCAAGGATTTAGGTAAAACATTTTTTCCCATAAATTATTTAATTGTAATACTTGAAATTTTGCATTATAATTGAATTCCAACTGCTTCGTTATGTGGAGCATACCTTTTCATGTTGTTTAAGCTGTGTACTTGATTTAATAATGTCATAGGTGGTTAAGCCCCCCTTGTTTATAGCCCCTTTGTCAACTCTGCAATCATTTGCTAGCACTAATAATATTTCATGGTGTCCTCGAAGAGCAGCTGAGTGGAAAGGAGTGTTTCCATCTTTATCTTTATCGTTTATAATATCCGCTATAACTGGTGTTGATAGGAATATCTTGACCACACTGCTCTTTCCACTTTCTGCAGCTACATGGAGAGCTGAACGACCTCTATTATCCAACAACTCAGACGTATCAGGATATTTTGCAATGAGCTGTAGTACAACTTCGTCATGACCAGCCTTTGCTGAAATGTGTAGAGCAGACATGCCTTCTTTGTCCTTCACATAAACTAGGGAGGTATCAAATTGTAGTAACAATTCGACAACTTCTGCATTGCCCAAATACATAGCATAGTGAAGGGGAATCCATCCAAACTTATCAGCTTCTGAAATTGCAGATGGGCAGCTTTTTAGCACCTCGTATATGAAATCTGAGAGAGAGGGAAATTATATTTATGAGGTAGGCTTAGATAAAAAAATTTATATATAGAGCCTTTATTTTTTGTTCATGATTATTCATCCTCCGAAATATTTTCAAAACAAGCTGTATAAATAATATATTACTTCAAACCCTTGCATATTTTTGCCATAGTAGCTGTGACTAATTATTATTGATGCTTTCCCACCAAATGCAAGAAGGTATGGTCTTTCAGAGCATTTAGTTAGCAACCTAATTGATAGTTCTTTCCAGCAATTCAATAACCCCTATTTGGTCCATATAGTTTGACAGAAAACCTAGATGAATTTGATATTGAAGATTGGCATTTGCTATTAGAATCCGAATTGAATAAAGAACACGTTGATTCAATTCAATTAGTCTATCAAATTTTCAATTCCCTAAAAAGTTTGCTTTTGGTAAATCTGTTTGTAAGATGAGCATAAAGAACAGAATGGGACATAGGCATGTATGGTAGATCTATTTGTGTAAGGTTGTGTAATTTTCATGGTAAATGAACAACCCAAACAGAACAGAATATACTTTCATAAGGTTGCATAATTTCCCATTATGAAATTTCCATTATAATAACAATAAATGCATAAAGAGAGTATTGTTTCAGCCTTTCAGGGGAGGAATGTTTACCTGGTCCAATGAAGTTGAACCTGTAAGATAGTTTGATTTGTAAGCAGCGAATCTTAGAAGCAGCAGGAAGGAATTGATTTATATACAGGACAAATATCTTCAAGTATAATGCAATAATGTTTATGACCATATTTGTGATGACAAATAGAAGCTCTACAAGTCATAGATCAACAACAGCATGGTTAGCACAAAATTAGAAATGAAATCGAGAATAAAGAACCAACAGTAAACAAGCCATTCAAATAAGATAATGCCTGAAAGTTATGCCTTTGACCATAAATAAGAATTAAGAACTGTAAAACTCAGATAAAAAACATGAGGTATCTCAGGTTCCAGGTTCCTTTCATTTTACAATGATGAACCGCTCACATGATTCCTGGATGCTGGATGCACCCTGCAAAAACTCAAAACTCCATGTAAATCTAGATTTTCCTATCTTATGGATCAATCAAGTCCGAGATATAGGAGGGGTAGGGAGTTCATTTTTAAGTGTGGGGATCGCCTTTTATGTAGCTGAATGCCACAACAGATTATGTTTAAGGGACTCACTCTTGTCTGCTCGAATGATGGCCACGTGCAAGACATTCATACTGTTTCTGCCTTCATAGGAGCAATTAGGAGCAGCTTCAAGGATAAGGCAAGCAATTTTATAGAACTTCCTATCCACAGCAAGGAAGAGTGAGGACTCTCCAGCATTGTTTACAGCTTTAGCCAATTCTGGATCTTCATGTATTAGTAAATTAACAACCTCAAAGTGCCCATTTCGCACAGCCTCATGCAAAGCAGTATCTTTGTCCAGATTCTGCAGCCTCAGCAGCTGATGCTCCACTTCAACTTCTACTAGTTTTGCACAATTAATTAGAAGTTGAGTCATTTGGAGACGTCCCAATCTTGACGCTATATGGAGTGGTGAATCACCTTTTGAGTTTGTCTGATGCAAAAGTGATGGATGTGAAGTGATGATCTTTTCTGCTATCTTCATCTCTCCACATTTTGTTGCAATATGAAAAATGGAATTTTGGTGGCCAGATGTCACTTGGAACAAATTATATGAATCCACATTACTGAGATTCTCAAAGAATCTTTGATCTCCAGAAATTACAGCTTGATATATTGTGCGATCCATCACTACTCGGTATCAACCTTGCCAAAACTGAGCTACGCACTAATCAAAAATATATATACAGAAGGAAACAGAAGAAACTTATATGCAAGACTCTTAAGTATGTAATACGGATTTTCCTTTCATCAACATCACAGTCAAGGACATTCAAAAATCTTTTCCATTATAAGTTTTTTATCTATTAGGATAGAAACATCATCATGTCCACAATAATAGTCTTCCAACTACTTCCAAGCAATGGTTGGCTTTGTCTTGTTCTTTGTCTAGAAATAATTTAAGCAGATAGTGTCTACAATATTGATAATTCATTTTGTTATCATGAACAAATGGACAGGCTATCACTTTCAAAGACCATTTGTTGTTGTGCATTCCCTAGTTAACGAACACGAGTAATATTGGTGTGAGATATCTCTGCAACATGCAGGAAATGCCCTTAATTGAAGTTGGTTCAATTTTAGTTTCTTCAAGAACTACCAAAAAAAAAAACAGTATGAAAGCTAGTCCATGGAAATGCACTAGATTGCTTAAAAATCAGTAGAAATGAAATGGTCAATAGGCTGAGTTATACAATCCAAACTTGATTTACTTTGTGAAAGAGAATTGGAAGCAATGTATAAGACCATTCAAAGCACTAAAATGTTGGGCAAAAGAAAAATGGTTGAATATTCATTACACTCTCTCTTCACTTCCAGGAGGATAAACACATTAAACTGAGTTCTTAAACCTAAATCAATACTTTCAAACTCCAAACGAAGTCACACATATAATTCCCTAAGTTCCATTACCAAATCATTCCATCTGCAAATTAAAGTGAACTAACAGAAATGAAATTAAACCCAAAAAGCTTGTATAGCACAATGTAGATATGGAGAATGCTACACCAAAATGTTTGGCAACAGGCGTAAAAGTCCAGTATATGGTAACTATAATTTATCTAACCTGAAAATCTATTCATATAACAAATAAATAACAAGATTGAGTACATAAACGGGAACCTGACATTCAATAAGATATTCTCTCAGGACATTAATCAAACACATAGAAGACATTCATATTAGTTATCAAGCTACAAACAACTTTGCAACTTTTCCAAAAATTCGCAAGAAAATGCAAAATGGTAACTTAAATTTTAAACTAAGCCTATGATTTCACTTCTCGAATTATTCCTTCCTGGGGCTGCGAGTTGTCTACTATAATTGAATCGGTAAGAGCACTCTGTAGCTGCTTCTGTTTATCTTCAGCTTTCATCTGGTGCTCCATGTCTCTTAGCCTAGTCCTTACCACACTTGTAACTAGAACTGCAGCAAGAAGAAAAACGGTAAACAAGTGAGCGTACAAGAAACAGTGTTAATTTGGAGAGAATATTAGAGCGTGAGAGTGGTGATTTTACTGGCAGCGGTGCCAATAGTCCAAAGCCAAAGGATCTTGAGGCCAGGACTCTTCTCTCTCGCCATTTTAGCAAGCAAATTGTGTAAGCTCCTTGTTGAATTTGCGAAATTAGGATTTGCTATTGATGTCTGAAGAGTCCAGGTAATGCAGGAGCATGAAAAAACGATGTCGTTTAACCTTGAAGCTTTCACAAGTGGTTTCGTTCCAATTTAAAGTCCAAACTCGATTATTTTTGGGCCAAAGTGACCCTAACTAATCAGCCCTAAACAGACCTAAGGCCTAAGCCCACTAGATTGTTAGCGGCTGAAACAGAACATTAACTAACCTAACATCCAGTTTGGTTCTCTCGCTCCACTCGCTCTGACATGGGCACAGAAAATTGAAGATGGTGAAGATGCTAATCAGTCGGCGAAGTATTTTGGCAACTATACTTTCAGCTCCAGAGTTCAGGAGATTTCAATTTCAACAAGAAATAGCAATTGGTATGGTTCAATTTTCCAATTCCATTGGCTGTGTTTATTATTCAAGTAACAGAGGTAGACATAAAGCTTCAAGCTTTGACAATTTTTTGAGAGATAAATGTAAATATGGATCATTTAGTAACATTGATGATGCCTTAGTTTCATTTGATTATATGCTTCATTTAAATCCTCTGCCTTCCATTATGCAATTTAATCAGTTATTATCTGCTATTATGAGAATGAAGCATTACCACACAGTTGTTTCCATTTTTAAAAGAATGGAACTTTTAGGAATCTCGTTTAATATTTATACTTTTAGTATATTGATCAACTGCTTTTGCCATATGCACCTTGTGGATTTTGGGTTCTCCGTTTTAGGGAAAATTATTAAATTTGGATTTCAGCCCAGTATTGTAACATTGAATACTTTAATTAATGGACTATGTATCGTGGGTAAAGTTGTTGAAGCGGTGGAGTTTTTAGATGATATAGTGGCAAGAGGTTATCAACCTACTGTATATACTCATACTATGATAGTTAATGGTTTGTGTCAAATTGGGAAAACCAGCTTGGCTATTGGTTGGATGAAGAAAATGGTTGAGAGAGGTTGTGAGCCAGAGGTGGTAGCATATAGTACTATCATTGACAGTCTTTGCAAGGATAGGCTAGTTACTGAGGCTCTAGAACTCTTCTCTCAAATGAGGAGTATAGGCATTTTACCGACAGTTGTCACTTACAACTCATTAATTTATGGTATGTGCAATTTGGGCCAATGGAAGCAAGCATCAATACTATTCAAAGGAATGCTACAGTGGAACATCGCTCCAGATGTGGTTACCTTCAGTATATTGGTTGATGCACTTTGTAAGGAAGGAATGGTTTTGGAGGCTCAAGGTGTGTTCGGTAAAATGATTCAAAGAGGTATGGAGCCTGATGTGGTCACTTACAGCTCCTTAATCCATGGCCTCTGCAATTTAAGCCAATGGAAGGAATCTTCCACTTTGTTGAATGAAATGCTCATGCGAAACATCACTCCGGATGTTGTTACCTTCAGTATATTGGTTGATGTGTTTTGCAAGAAAGGAATGGTTTCAGAGGCTCAAAGTATTGTCAATATAATGATTCAAAGAGGCTTAAAGCCCAATGTTGTCACTTACAATTCATTGATAGATGGCTATTGTATTCAAAGCCAAATGGATGAGGCCAGAAGAGTTTTTGATGTGATGGTCAGCAACGGTTGTACACCTGATGTTCTTAGTTATAACATCTTGATTAAAGGATACTGTAAGAGTGAAAGGATAGACGAGGCAGGTAAACTTTTTGATGAAATGCCTCGCAAAGGTTTGATTCCTAACTCTGTTACTCACACTACTCTCATAAGTGGCTTATGCCAGGCAGGGAGATCACATGCAGCAGTAGAGCTTTTCAGGACAATGAGTTCTCGTGGCTGTCCTCCAGATATAATAACATACTCAACCTTGCTTGATGGCCTCTGCAAACAAGGGCTTCTTGATGAGGCATTGGTGCTATTTGAAGCAATGAAAAGAAGCCATTTGAAACCTAATCATGTGATCTATAATATCTTGATTGGTGGTATGTGCAAAGCTGGAAAGCTTAAAGATGCAGAGGAAATGGCTTCCAGTCTTTCAGTTGAAGGGTTTCAGGCTCATGTTTGAACATCTAGTTTATTAATCGGTGACCTCTTCTAAGAACGATTACAACATGAAGCATATAAGGTCTCCCAAAACACAGAAGAGGACGGCTGCTTTTACTCATGAAATGGTTGATAAGTGGATTTCAGATGTTGAGTGGTTATATACCTGCATCACTCCATGTTAGTTGATGCACATTAAGTTAACTCCTAATAAACTTATTTTCTCAAGCTTTTTGTGGATCAGACCTATGAATAGCCATTTACTGCGGCAAAATATCCAGGTAATCCACTGAGGCAAAATCTTGTATGAAATATCCTACTAATTTTGTAGGCAAGAATTCAAGAACTTTGAATATCTGTAATTATTTATAGTGTTGGTACTTACAGGATCTCTGCTTATTGTTTTGGACAACTTGACATAAGTATCTCAAATTTCTTATCATACCTAGAGGCATGGTGAGTATCATTAGTTCTTCTTTATATGGTTAGTCTGTTTTGCAGTCATTTGGAAATTTGAGCTTCTGAAGTTCGTAATATGATGAAACACTGACTAAAATTCCTAAATCTGATGTTGAACCCCCTTACTTCAGGCATCTCACAGCAATGTCCTGCTTTTGCTTTTGTAGGTTATTTACTTTAGTTTTTTTTTTCTTTTTTTGAGGAAATATGTACTGTTTTTAGATGTGCAGCTTTCACTTTGGAGTCATTGGAGTTGCTTTGTGATATGGTTAAAGCACTTGATGCCAGGGATTATTGGAACTCCTTGCACGCAGAACCTTCATGTTCAGAAAGTTAAAGACAAGGTGACATTATACCAATTCAAATTAAAGAATGAATTACAATCAATTTTGTTCACCTTTCCATCTCTCTCTTTATATCTACCTACCTGACTATCTATCTATATATATATATATTGACAGCACAAGTATAAGTTTACAACTTTCTGGGGGGACATCAAAGATGATGATGAGCATAATAATAATGATGCAGCAAGCATTTTAAGAGCTATTCCAGCTTTAGCTTTGAGGAGCTTTCATTTTAAGCAAGAAGTGGAAATGGGTATGATTCAATCTCCTACTTTTACTAATACTTCCACCTTCCATTTTAATATTTTTAGTTTTGGTGATAGAAATAAGGCTTTGACAAATTTGTGTTCCAGCAGTTGAAATGAATGGAATTGGTAGGAATCATATAATAATTATATTTTTTTTTTCATCTTGAGTAATTGCTTTTCACTTATACTATGTGGACTTTTGGTTCCATGTGCTGGGTAAAATCCTTTAAATTGGTAGTGATCCCAATATTGTAAGGTTTACCACCTTAATTAACTGCCCATATATAGATGTGAAATCACTCAAGCGGTTGAATGGTTCGATGAGATGGTGTACACAGGATATGAAGCCTAATATTTCTACCCATTCTGTGCTTGTGTATGTTCTGTGCAAAATTGGGAAAACAAACTTCACAATTTGATTGCTGAAGAAAATGTTAGAGAGAGGAAGTGATAGCAATGTAAACAACTGTGCAACTGAGAACGAGAATTTAAGTCCGGAGGAATTGAAAGTACAACTTTTGTTACTGGTTTAGAATTTTCATTTTATTGTAACTTGTAACAGTTTCAATGAACGCTGAACTTATTAGAACTGTAATTATACAATGGTTTATGTTTGGCAGGAACATCTTCTTGTTTCTTTAATTGTACTTGGCATTTTGTTTTTGTTCTTTTATTAAATTGTGTTAATACATCTTTGAGATATATATATATATATATATATATATATATATATATATATATATATATATATATATATATATATTTAGATTTATGTATGTATGTATTGTTACACAGAAATTATGGGAATGTATTTTCTTGTTTTCTTTTTCTGGCAATGGGTGGGCCAAATATTAGTGAAGGATTAATAAAAGTAATTAATATTATCAGACTTCAATAACTATAGTACGATTGCAAAAATTTTCATTATTTGTCATGATTGAATTATCTTAATTAGAAGTGAAATTTCAAGTATGCTTAAATAACAAAAACCTAAAATTTTCTGAATTTAACGAAGTCTAGAGATTTGTCCATGTTTTAATTGATCTTGGCTTCAGTTTTAGCCTTTTAGCTACTTAATTCTTTCCAAATATAATAAACAAAGGAGAAATCACAAAACAATAAATTTTGTTTCATAGTGGTTTCTACTAAATTGACTCTCAAGTCATTTCTTAATTTAGACCCTAGTCAATTTAATTGTTATTGGTAGTTGGGACTATAAAATAGCAGCCTTATTGGACTAATAGCTGGCCAGTTGCTTTCTTCTTCCTCATTTTTAAACACTCTGACACTGGGTTGGTATCCTCCCACTTGCTTTGATAATGGGTATCACACAACTTTTCTTAACATTTTCTAAAAACTAATTTCCAAAACCAGCAGCGTGGTTGCAGGTCAAGGAAATGACTTCAGATCCAATGGCAGCTCCAAATTGTTAAAAATTGGCAACTAGTTTCCAGAAGCAGTAGAGTAAAAGTGCAACTAGTTTCCAAAAGCAGTAGAATGGTTGCAGATGAAAGAAATTTCTGTAGGACCGATGTCAGCTCTAAATTGTTAATAAACTAATGTTTTCCATCAATACACTTCATTGAAATTCTTAGCTGCAATAGGGCATGGCATACACCAATATTTCTATTTAACTTGTTTTGCTTGTTTTCCAATCCTCAGGATTCCTCTATCTTGAAACTGTCAAATTTTGTTCTTGCAATGACAGTTGCATGGAAATTGAAAGAGAAGCTCTGCTAAAGTTCAAAGAAGGTCTCACAGATCCTTCAGGTCGGCTCTTCTCATGGCTTGGCAACGATTGCTACAGTTGGCCTGGGGTGGTGTGTAGCAACAGGCATGGACAAGTAATCAAGCTCAAACTTCATAACTAGTATTCAACCAATTCTGATGACGATGATGATAGAGCAGCTTCTGTATTAGGCGGACAGATAGATAAGTGCTTCTCTGCTTGATTTGGAATACTTGAACTATCTAGACCTGAGTAAGAACAATTTTGAAGAAATCCCAATTCCAAAATTTCATTGGATCTCTCAAAACATTAAGATATCTCAATCTGTCAGGTGCATCCTTTGGTGGACCTATTCCACCAAATCTTGGAAACCTTTCAAGCTTGCAATATCTTGATCTTAATTCAAACTTCATAGGATCAAATGAGATTGAACTAAATTGGTTGTCAGGCCTTCTGTCCTTGAAATGTGTTAATCTTAGCAATGCTGAAGATTATTGGTTTGAGGTTGTTAACTTGCTTCATTCGCTCTTAGAATTGCACTTGCCAATTTGTGGACTCACGAATCTTCCTATCTCTATTCAACATGTCTATCTTAACTCCCTTTCAATTCTTGATCTCTCCAATAATGTTTTCAACTCCCCAATACCTCCATGGCTCTTCAACTTAAGTAGTATAATTTATCTAGATCTCAGCTCAAACAATCTCCAAGGTAAAAATGAAGAATTTTCAAGAATGAACTTTCTTGAGCATTGATTTGTCTAAGAACTCATTCATCGCAGGCAAGTTATCAAGAAAGTTAGGAATTCTTTGTAATTTGCGAGTGCTTGATCTTTCTTGCAATAGATTAGTGGAGAGATAAGTGATTTGTTTGAGGGTTTGGCCGAATGCATTAATTAGAGCTTAGAGTCAATGCATTTGGGGTCCAATCAGCCAGGTGGGTCTCTACCTAATTCTTTAGGATACTTGAGCTTAAAACTTCTTGTGCTCATGAGCAACTCATTTTCAGGCTCCATTCCAGAATCCATTGGAAACTTGTCATCTTTACAAGAATCCTACCTGTCTGAAAATCAGATGAAAGGCTTAATTCCAGTCAGTTGAGGACAATTCTCATCTTTAGTTGTACTAGATATATCAGACAATCAAAGGGAAGGTATCATAACAGAAGCTCATTTCTCGAATCTCGCAAGCTTGAATGAGTTGACAATAGTTCAATCAACAAAAAATATTACCTTGGTTTTTAAATGAGAATCCTAATTGGATTCCTCCTTTTGAAATCACCTTCCTCGACCTCAAAACATGCCTGATTGGTCCTAAATTTCCCGAGTGACTGAGAAATCAAAATAAGCTAGCCCACATTGCTGTGTGGTATGCTAAGATTTCTGGCACAATACCAAACTGGTTTTGGAGTTGGATTTGTTCTTGGAAGTACTAGACTTCAGTTATAATGAATTAACATATTCCCAACACAATAAGATTTCGCGAGCAGGCTATTGTTTTCTTGAACTATAATAACTTCACAAGTCCTCTGCCACTGTTATCATCAAATATGAGCTCATATCATCTGGACAATAATTTCTTTTCTGGACCCATTCCTTTAGACCTGGGTGAAAGGATGCCTTTATTGGGGGATTTAGTTATCTCATATAATTCTCTATATGGTAGCATTCCCTTGTCCATGGCAAAATTAAGCAATTTGTTGACTTTTGTTCTCTTCAGGAGTAATTTGACAGGAATAATTCCAGAAATCTGGAATGGTATGTCATATGTGTATCTTATAGATGTTTCAAACAATAGTTTATCAGATAGAATACCAACAAGTTTGGGTTCTCTTATTGGACTGAAATTCTTATGACTAAGAAACAATATACTTTCTGGGGAACTCCCTTCTGCCTGGTAAAACTGCACATTCATTGAAACTCTTGATTTTGGAGATGATTAGTTTTCAGGAATGATTCCTTCATGGATTGCAGAGAAACTCCCATCTGTTTTTATTATTAGCCTGAGATCAAATTCTTTTATTGGAGAAATTCCATCCAATTTATGCAGTCTTTCTTCTTTTCATATCCTAGACCTGGCACAAAACAACACCTCTGGACATAGTCCCAACTACATTGGCAATTTGAGTGGGATTAACACTATTCTTGATGAAGGACAGTTATGGGTGGTAGCAAAAAATAGAGCATCTTTCTATGATGCTTAAACAGCATTGATCTGTCTGGGAATCATCTATTTGGAAAAATTCCTGAAGTGGTACCAAATCTTTCAAGATTTGGGAACCTTGAACTTGTCCATGAACCGTTTGAGTGGGACAATACCTACTGATATTAGTAACTTACAGAGTCTTGAAACTCTTGATCTTTCAAGTGAAAATCTTTCTGGTATAATCCCTCCAAGCATGGTCTCCATGACTTCTCTGAATCATTTGAACCTGACATATAACAATCTGTCTGGTCAAATTCCAAAAGCAAACCAGTTTGAGACCTCCAATGATCCTTCCATTTATGAAGGTGACCGTGCACTTTGTGGCAAGCCATTGCCCACCAAGTGCAATGGGACAAAGATAGAAAATCTGAGCCCTTTCCTGAAGGAAACATTGAAGACGAAGAAGGAGATGGAGATGAAAATGAAATATTGTGGTTCTACATTGGCATAGGACCAGGATTTGCTGTTGTATTTTGGGTCGTTTGTGGAACTCTAATAGTAAAGAAGTCATGGAGGCATGCCTATTTCCAGTTCGTTGATGATATGAAAGACAGGATGATTGTGGTTTTTTCAGTAGTGTTAGCTCGTTTGAGAAGGTTCATGCAGTGGAAAGATACTCGAGGATGAAGAGAACACAAGAAGATGCTCTATAATAAGGCATTGGAAAGCTTTGTTATGGTTGATTTTGAAGCTACTACTCATATATTGATTGTAATAAAATCATTGTTACAAGTCTCTGTCAAAGAATAATCTAGCACAAGTAATCAGAAGATTTTGGATATAAATAACATCTAAGATTAGTTATGTAAAAGCCAATATCTTCTGAAAATTTTCAAAAATTGAATATCATGATATTTCCTTTTTGCTATTCCTTGACTTGGTTCTTTTAATTGTCTAACCATTCCATGAAGGTAATGAAAAACTAAAAGGTAATTATATGCCAACTGTTGGATCAGATGGAATATATTAACTCAGTAGACAACAATTCGTTTGGCATTGGATTTCTTGTCCTTATACTTCCAAAATTGTTTTTGATTTTTTTTTTCACATTGAAAATAAGAGTTTCGATTTTGGATATATTATTGAGTCGAGAGATGTAATACCACTAAATTATACTTGCGAATGATAATTTGACTGCTTTTGATATATCGAAAAAATTAAAAAACTCATTTATTTCTAATCATTGCTTGCTGGCTTCTAAACACTACAGAAAATAGTTTACCACAAGCAATATAATCACAACGTCAATTAAATATTAATCTTCTTAATTTATTGACAATTGCTTGGGCACCTAATTCTAATGAGTGATCAAGTCAGAGAGATGGTTGGCAAAATTAGGATCCAACTTGTGACTTAACAGCTATTGGATCTTTGTTATCTTATGCTTGTTAGTTAATTACTGCCATATTTTTCCTTGTGAGATCCAATAGCATATTAGTTGATTAATTGACTTTTGATTCATTCTCATTGCTATTATTTCTAAAACTGAAAAAAAAAAATTGCATATTGGTTCAAACATTGACTTATAAGACATAAAGTAGCATAATGATGCAGATAAAAAATGGACACATATTAATATAAATCAGAATAAATAAACAAATAATAACATATTTGATGATACAAACAATTAAAAAAAGATTTAATTACTATTTAATTCTTGAAGTTTATTAAAATTAACGAAGTGATCCTTATATTTTAAGAAATTCATTATTTAGTCCTTGTATTTTTGTTCCATGAACGAATTGATCATTTCGTTCACTTATATATTTAAATACTTATAAAATGATTAAAATGTTTTTCACTTATAGGCATTATTTTGTTAATTTAATAAATTTCAGAGATTAAATAGTAAATAATTTTAAATTTCTAATTATTTTACAGAAATTTTTTGTAATTATGAGTTTATATATAGAGAGTAAGAGAGATGAATTATATATTTTATTTTAAGTTAATGATCTTAAATTAAAAAAAAAATAAAAAAAAAAAAGTATTTTTGGTATTAAAAATTATTTTTTTTTATTTTTAATTTTTAATAAAATTTATAAAAAAATTGAACGAAATAACTAATTTATATAAAAGCAAGATATAAAAACTAAATAGTAAATTTTTTAAAATATAAAAATTATTTTATTAATTTTAATAACTCACATGTACTAAATAGTAATTAATCCTAAAAAAATTGGGTACAGCCTAAATTCAGGTTTCTGGCTAGCAGCCTTCTTTTTATTTATTTTTTGGAACTGCTAGCAGCCAAATTTTAATAGCCTAACAATTGTGGGCAAGTTCTATATATTTGTAACTTCGGCAATTCACTAATTCAAAATTAACTCAATTTATATTTTTTTAAATAAGATTTCAAATTTAAATATTATAAATAAATAAAAAATACTAAAAAAATTTTATCTCCTTATAAATTTAACTCGTTCAAAATTTTAAAATAAATAAATAACATGGTGTTTAAGTTGCCATTTTAAAAGGGTAATATGAGACAAATTTGGCAAGGTAAAAAAAGAAGGATAAAAGGAAATATTGTACCTTTCTGTTCATTAATTGAATTTTTTTTCTTATTATTTGAACAACAAATAAAAATATATTATTATTGATATTATTACAGAAATTAGCATCATATGCTTCATAAATTTACAGATGAAAGATTCAAATAATTGTTGCTGCTAAGCTTCAATTTGTCTAATTAGTACAAAATCTTATTATTGATGAAATTTCTACTCATATATAATTTGATAGATTATAATATTATAATTGATTTTACGCATTTGTTATTACTTGTTAGTTTCAAAATTTTGTGGCTTGAAAGAAATAAAACAAAAATACTAATACTAAGAGAAGGTTTTCACCATTACTTGTTAATTTGATTTCAATTGATTCCAAATTAATTAATTTCAATTTTTACAGATTAATTAATAAAAAGATTGATTGAACAAGCAATTAATCAATAATTTATTATTAAATATAATAATAATATTATTAAATAATATATAATATTGAGTAAATATAATTATATATAATAATTTTAAATTAAATTCTTTTAAAAAAATCTAATAATATATATAATGAAAATATATAAACTCATTCATATAGGCATATACAAAGTTAAAAATAAGAATAAATATAATATAATATAATAATAACAACAAATAATATATATATATATTTTTGAATTTTCTAATTTTATTTGACTTTTTGTTGATATAATTTTTAAAAAGCATGCACATATTTCTATCATATAATTTTATTATTATTTATACTTTATAAATAATATATTTAGCTTAATAGTATATCAAATTACTTTTCCCTTTATGTAATATATGTAAATATATTACATTATAAAAAAGATTATATTACCATAATTATATTTAATACAATAATTATTTGATTAATTAAAAATATAATAATAATGTAATATAATTTTATGAAGAACAGTTAATAATAAATAAGTTTGAAATCTCATCTTAACAATTCTTTATTTTAAAAAATGTTAATAAAATAAAAAATAAATTCATTATTTTATATTAATAAAAGATTATGAATTAAAAAATTCATATTAAAAAGATTCACACTCGTGATTAAATTATTGTGATTTGGCTCAAAACCAAACAAACAATTATGGGGTGGGTCCCATAAATACTTAACTATAAATGTTTGCCTTTACTAAATGTTTATCTAACCTTATTGTTATTTTTATTAGGATAAAATATTATTTAATTTTTAAAATTTAATAAAATTAATATTTAAATTTATATATTTTTTAAAAGTAATTATTATAATATTTTATTTTATCATAATAATTAATTATTTCATCGATTTTTTTTAAATTTTTTATTAAAAAAATTAAAAATTAAATATTCTTAAAATACTTTCACCTTCAACATTTATAATTTTTCTTTCTATTTTCTTTCATTTTATTTATTTTTATTTCATTTTCTTCTATTTTTCTTTATAAAAAACTCATATTTAATTTTTTTTTCTTTATCCTGTGATGTTTTTTCTTTTTCTTTTTTTTTTGTTTAATTAATAAATTTAATAATTATATAAATTTCAGATTTGTTGAAATTAAAGGAAGTAAAATTTATGTGTATATTGCGATTAATAAAATTATGTAGAGAAATGAATGTTTGATTATGAAAAAAGTGAAGAAAATTTGAAGAATATTTTAATGAAATTGTATGAAGAGAAAATTTGATGAAAAATTAAAAATATTTTTATTTTTTTAATAATATTTAACGGTCAAATAAACAAAATGGACCATTGTTGTAATGAAATCAAACGTGAGGAATTCAACAGTTATATTCTAAAAATATAGAGACTTAAATATTAATTTTGTTAAATCTCAAAAACTAAATGATATTTTACTTTTTTTATTATTATTATGTGAATTTACAGTCTAACAAAAAAAACTTTTCAATTTATGAATAAAATTAAGATTTATTGTTAAATCAAATTTTAAATCTTAATTTATGAATAAAATTATAAATTAAATTTATTCATAAATTAGATTATAAATCGCAATTAATGAAAAAAAATTATACATCATATAAGTCAAAATTTTTAAAAATTCGATTCATAATAATAATAATATTAGAAAATTTTTAATATATTATTAATTTAAAGATTTATTATTTATAATTCAGTAATTTTTAACTCTAAATAAATTACTAAAAACTAAAGATTTCAAATTATTTTTTTAACATAATGAATCTTCCATAATTCAAACAAAAAATTTGTAAAAAAATAAATAAATTTATAAATATAGCCATTCAATATTGGCTGATACTTCTATTACTCAATAAATACCCTTTCACATAATTATAAAGAAAAAAACCAAAAATGTCTGTAACCTCTCGCATTCTAAATACCCCCACCACTACCAGACTCTCTTCCTCACTTCCATTTGTTTCTAATCGCTATTCTTCTCAGTTTCTTTCTTCCAATTTTACCCCTCCATCTCTCCTTCGATTCCCTCTCTTTCTTAAACCCTCTTCTCCTTCCTTTTCAAGGGTATTTTCGTATTCTCATCCTACAACCAGTGCTCCTACCACCACCATGGGTGACGCTCCAGATTCTGGCATGGACGCTGTCCAAAGACGCCTTATGTTCGAGGATGAGTCTGTGTTTCTTATTTTTGCCCTTCTATTTACTTGTTTTTTTGCATGTTTTTGCCATTTCTTTTTTATTAATTTTCTGTATAATTATTTATATTGTTCTTATTTTGCATTTTTATTGATTTTTTTTAATGATATTGATACGCAAATACTTTGGAATAATGAGAAAATCTCCCTGTTTTTCCATTTTGTATTGGTCTCTTTATTTCCATGTTGTTTTCTTGTTTCACATGTTCCTATTTGTGTTAGTCCGTGTTTGACTTTACCATTAGAGACTTTATCAAAAGGAGGTTTTTGGGTTTTAGTTAAAAATTGTATATATATAGACACACACTTAAAATTTCATTCCTTTTATAACTTTTCATTTGTATGTTTTAATTTATTTTCTGGGTTTAATTATGATTGCTGATTATAGCAAGTAAAATGAAGGATCTGACTATCTGTAATGTATATTTTTTATCATTTATTGGATCCAAGTAAGATTAGAGGAATAAGATTTGAGATTTCCTAGCACTTATTGTACTCTGCAAGCAGTTGGATTAGTTGGAGGATAATATTTGTTTGATAAAGTTTGCTTCTTTTTTTTTCTTCAGTTCCCACGCCCTTGTTACTTATTGTTTTGTTAAAGTTGATATCCCATGTGATATTTCTTTTGGATCAATTTCAGATTCATTTTTACATCTCGGTTTATTCCATTCTTTTATTTTACTTTGAACTTGTGATTCTTTTCATTTGACTCGGCCGCGAGTAGATTGAAAATAACTAGAAAAGATGTAAGACTTATGACTTGAGTATCTTTATCCTATCTTAATTGCTTGCAGATGCATTTTAGTGGATGAGAATGACAGCGTTGTTGGTCATGTCTCCAAATATAGCTGTAAGTAAAATTTTTCCATTCATGACTTTCTATAAGCTATTTTTATGTCACGGCTTTTGTAGGGATTTTGATGTCTAATTATGCAGAATTTTTTTGAAGTTTTTGGACATATGTTGTTAGTTCAAACAATCTGAATAAGCAACTTGCTCAAAAAGAAATAACTTCTAATCTCCTGCTTGGAGTTGAAATCTTGCAATTAAACTATTGAATTCCATTTTCCATGTTTTGGTAAGTCATGGGAATGCTGCTTTAATCACCTCCAATGTTTGGAGGTGTAAACTCTTGTTTTGTACCATGTGATATGATTAGATCCTCTACATAATTCACAGAGGCTAGATTATGGTCATTATGTTTTTCTAATAATTTGATGCTTTCTGAATTTGCAGGTCATTTATGGGAAAATATTGTGAAGGGGAACTCGTTGCACAGAGCTTTTAGTGTATTTCTCTTCAACTCAAAATATGAACTACTTCTTCAGGTATGTGATCACTACTCTTGGGGTTAAAGCGTGGGGACCTATATTTTATTGGTTCAGATCTAAAAAGCCAATATTGTCTCTCGCTTTTTAGCACTTTTCTGCAACATCTTAAACAGATCAGAATTTACATCCATTGTGAACTACATCCCATGATGAAAAAATATTTCTACTGATCTAACAACTCTATCAATTTTCATAACTGATTTGGAGTAGTAGATGTGTGGGAAAAAACTTATGAATGTGACAGAGAACTATAGATGCCGAGAAGACAGATCTAGAGCTATTCATTAATTGAAACTTGAAAGAACACAACTTGAAATAAATCTGTGGTCGAAACTTTCTACATTTGATTTGGAAACTGAAAAGGAAAAAAATGTCATTTAAGTTTGGTTTTCTGCATATAAGAATACTAGATTAGTGTAAACTGTTCGTACTAGTTGACAGAACTTCAGACCTGGGGATTGGAACAATGACATGATAGAAATCAATATGACATCTTGAAGACTTATTTCAAGAATCTGTTTTTGTGGCTGGATTCTGGAGGAATGTTAAACATTTTGTGGGTTAGACAAATTTCACTGGCAATTATTTCATGAAAATTGATGGTTTATATTGAGTTGCATGCATTTTCTTTGTTTACCTGGAAGCAACGCTCTGCAACGAAGGTGACGTTCCCCCTTGTGTGGACAAACACTTGCTGCAGTCATCCTTTGTACCGTGAATCTGAGCTTATTGATGAGGATGCTCTTGGTATAAATTTCTATCTGAATGAAAACCTACTCACCTGATTGCAATGGAAGGCCAGTCATTATCTGTTTTTTCCTTATTTCTTTTATCAGGTGTCCGGAATGCTGCACAAAGGAAGCTTCTGGATGAACTTGGTATCCCCGCTGAAGATGTTCCAGTTGATCAGTTTACTCCATTAGGACGCATGCTATACAAGGCACCTTCTGATGGAAAGTGGGGCGAGCATGAACGTAATATTTTAAATTTGATTTATTTCTCCAATTTGGCATTCTGCTTTTATTTTCCCCCGTTCTCTTTCTAATTTGTATTATTTGAACCATTGAGTATTTTTATAGTTAATCTATATGTCATAGGTGGACTTTATTTGCCAGAATGATCTCGGCAATATATTGCTACTGTTTTTCTCCAGAATCTGTGACTCATTTTTTCCTTAATTTGCAGTTGATTATCTGCTCTTCATAGTCCGTGATGTTAATGTAAATCCAAACCCTGATGAGGTAGCTGATGTCAAGTATGTTAACCAAGAGCAGTTGAAGGAACTCTTGAGGAAAGCAGATGCTGGTGAGGAAGGTTTGAAGCTGTCACCTTGGTTTAGGCTAGTTGTAGACAACTTCTTGTTCAAATGGTGGGAACACGTTGAAAAGGGAACACTCAAGGAAGCTGCTGACATGAAAACAATTCACAAGTTGACATAATATTTTTACAGTCTAATTGGAAGAAAGTTTGGTTGTGGTATGAACTGTAGCTTTTATTTGAATAAATCTGGTCATCGAGGAGTTCAACACACGTTACCGTTTCGTCACTGTTGTAGCCTTTAGTATTTGCAAAAACACAGCTTATTGTAACCTGGACGTATTAAATTTTGAGCTGTTGCCTGAAACCAGATGGACTTTCAGATATTGTAATGTAGATTTCGCTTTGTGATTTAATAATTTAATTGATAAAAGACTTTATACTTCATTTACATTGTGTTTTTCTTGACATATGGAATGTTCCTTTTAGATCTTTTATAAGAGCGAGGACATTGCTACTCCTGTTTGACATGAACTAGGTGGAGTTGACTGTGTTTTATATGCTTAAAGATGATTAAGGCCATTGAGCTGCTATGACTGCTTGATATTGCAGTTCCATGCAAGAATAGACAAGAATGATCCAGGATCTCAACTGGCTTATTTGGGATGTCAAAGATTTGCATTTTTTTCTTAGTTCATCGGAAAGATCTAAAAGGGCGGAGACTATTGAGGTTTAAATTTTATTTTTAATCTCTTTGCGTAATAAGACAGACAGTTAACTATTAAATAATTATTTTCTTTGGTATTATTAGATAGATATTTGACTATTAAATTACTAATATCTTTATGGCAATAGAGGAGGGTACTATTGAAAAAAGACATTTATTGTCTACCCACAAAATTTCATTCATGAGAAGTGATGGAATTTGAAACACAATGTTTAGTGGAGGAGAAAGCTCATATCTGCATACACTAATTTTAAATTTTATCTACATTGATTCAACTTAATTGAAAATATATATTTGTAATTAGCTTATTTTCCTTTATTATTATTTGGATTAGGTGATATTATGAATTAATTTTGTATAAATTTCTTAAATTCATCTTTTCGTTTTGATTAAAAAAATATTTATATATATGTTTTAATTATAAATTTAAATTATTTGTCGATTGAGTGGCTGACTGTTTAGTTTAATTGGAGTTAATCATGTATATATATAGTAATTATAATTATTATAATGAATCAAATAAGCAAAATGTAATTTTCCTTTAAAATTTTTGTGTATTTAAAACTAAATAAATAAATCATTGTCAGATTATCGTAGTGTCCATTTAGCACAGCTCATGAAAATAACTTTTCATATAAAAAAATATTATTTTTCTAAAAGTGATATTTTTAAAAATAATTAACTATATGTTTGTGTTTGGTAAAATATAATTTAAAAACTGTTTATAACTTGTAAGGGTATTTTTGTCTATTAATTTTTTAAAATTAGCTACGTGTTTAATCTAAAATTCAATTTTTTTGAAAAATTTCAATTTCTAATTTATCCAAATAGTTGAATTTTAACTATTTAGATAATTATTTTTATTAATTTTGATATTTACTAAATACTATAAATTGAACCAAAATCAGTTTCTCACTAAAATTTTTTTTTTTTTTTTTTTTTCATGAACTGTGACAAACGGGCACATAAATTATGTCGTAATCCACCTCATCACCATGACACCACCTGTATGCTCTAATAAATAAATATATGTAAAGAAAATAAAAAAGAAAAAATAAACTTTTGTCACGCGCTTTACAGTAAAATAAAGTTTACTCTCTCTCTCTGGGTCTCCCATTACTTTATTCAGTCTCTATCTCATCATCATTTCTACCTCTTGTTCAGTTATACAAAAATCTAATCTTGATTAGATTCATTCATATATACAGAGAGAGATTGGTGCTTGTTTCTAATATTTTCAGGGGGCTCAATCGCTGGTAAATTTCAGCCGTTGATTCTTCTTTTCTTTTTTTCAACTTTGATTTGATTATTTTCTTTCTATATTTGATTTGTATCTGTCTGCGATCGATTTGGATTTGGTTTTATTATGTTTGAATTGATTACAAATCAAATAGCAAAATTTATCGCTATATTTTATATTTCTTGTTAATTTGTTTTTTGTTTGGTCCGCTGTTTAGTTGCAGATTTATTGATTCAAATCTTTACTTGATTGAACAAATTAGATCTAATTAACAAATTTAATTTTGAATTTATTGTGATTCTTGTGTGAATGTAAATAGTTGACTCATAAGATGTTAGAAAAAGCAGCAAATAGAGCTTTTAGATAGTTTTGTGAATGATGGGGATTCAATGAGGAAGTGAAGGGACTCTTAGATTTTTGGAATTTAATTTGCCTTGTAAAATTTGAGTATGGTTTAAACAAGGGCTGGAAGTATTTCAAACATGAATTTGTTGGGCAATAAATTGTTTACTTTGCCAGCTGCATTGTTAATGTTGAGTGCAAGAGGTTTTCTTTGTTCTGTATCTGGCTTTTCAATGAAAATCCTGAACTTGTTTATGTTATTGAATTGTTTACTGGATATACGATGAAACACTAGAGTGTATAATTGTTCTGATTAGTGTCTTCTTGGGGTTTTCATCCTGCAGCTGCTGTCTGGGAACTCTTATTGATAAATTGGAAAATATTTTTTGTAATTCTCTTTTATTCTTTAGTTTAAGATATGAAATATAATTAATTATAATTTTTATGTTACTATTCTAACACATTTGATGCTTTCTGTCATGAAGGCACTGGGTATCGATGGCATTGGTCACAACTGCTGAAATTTGTGATGCATATCCACAACTAATTGTGAGTGGTGAGCTCCGGGCTCTGCAGCCAATTTTTCAGATTTATGGTCGGCGCCAAGTCTTCTCTGGTCCAGTTGTAACCCTTAAAGTGTTTGAAGACAATGTTCTGATTCGGGAGTATCTTGAGGAGAAGGGTAATGGCAGAGTTCTTGTTGTAGATGGTGGTGGCAGTCGGCGATGTGCAATATTGGGAGGTAATCCTGTTGTACAAGCTCAGAATAATGGGTGGGCAGGTATAGTAGTTAATGGCTGCATAAGGGATGTTGATGAGATCAACGGTTGTGATATCGGGGTGAGGGCTCTGGCGTCTCATCCAATGAAAGCGAATAAGAAGGGCATTGGGGGGGATAAACAAGTTCCGATAACCATTGCAGGCACGAGAATCAGAGATGGGGAATGGCTTTATGCAGACACTGATGGAATCCTTATATCTGGAACTGAGTTATCTGTCTAAGCTGCCTTTTCCTATAAAGATGTAGATTTTTTAGAAAGCCATTCATGGCAAGTAAGTTATATTGTAATGCTTATTTGTAAGCTTGTTTTCTTGAATTCACGTTCTCATGTTCAGACAATTGTGCAACGTGCTTTGAAGGCGGAACAACATGCTTTGAAGGTGGAAGAACAAAGTATGCTGTTAAGTTTGTCATTTCTAGACTAAAACTCAATGCTTTCTGGTGTCACAATAGCATTCAGAAATATGGCTGTTGATTTCACAGAATCAATGGTTTTCGAATGTTATGGAAAGTCTAATGGAACTCTATGCTTTGTGTTCTTTTGTTTTTGTTGCTCTTAATTTCTTATCTGTTTCCAAAGGTTAACTTCATGCTGTGGTCTTTTTCAAGACTGGATATTTTGTTTCTCAGACCTCATACCTGAAATCTCAATTTCCAAATCTTTACCGAGTATTGGGACATGAAAGCATTCATGTCTTGTTTAGTTGTGAAAAAATGCTATTTTTTGGAAAATCATTCTAAGAAAATAGAAAATTAGGATTTTGTGTTTAGTTATTAAATTTTTCTATATGGAAAATTTGAAAATAATTTTTTAGATTTTCTAAAATTAAACTATATTATAGAAAATTATTTTATAATGTGAAAATATTATATATTTAATAAAAAATAGAATATTTAAAATAAAAATGAAAATAAAGAAATAAAAAAAACTTTAGATAAAAAGAAATCTTATCATAATTTTTAATTTTTTAATTTTTAATTTGAAAAATAGAAATATAAAAAATTTAAAAAAAATAGAAAAAAAAATAAAAAATAATTTCTATAAATAACAAGGCCTGAGGATCACATTTGTTAACGGAAACTTTTTCTAAATAAGTATAACACTTCATTTCTAGTCATATTGACACACTTTTTCCGGTTTTCCCATGAGCATCTCATTTGTTAATGCAAACATTTTCTAAAGCATAACACTTCATTTCTTGTCAAATTGATTCACTTTTCGTTTCATTTGTCAGTGAGGATCTTTCACCTGACCTTTCAAAATTTAACCATTCCTTCAATTACTGTCAACTACAATCCATGGATAAGACAGATTTTTGATGAAGGATTTCAATCTCTTATTAAGTTCTTTTTTACCTCTATAAAGAGAGGGGGGGAAAGAGAAAAGACATGAAATATGATTTACAATACCAATAATATAAAAAATAGTGAATTAAAACAGAAAATCATCATAATAGTCCCAAGTCCTAACCACAGGCTTACCCTGGCCATAGGTGATTTAAAAGGAGTGATTTGAAAGTTTGATTTGTTTTGTAAAAAATAAAATTATCGTAGACTTTTCTAATTAATAATAATCAAGAAAATGAAATTTATTCATGTACTATAGATTCAACTATGTTTATCAGTTTGTCACTAATAGGATGATTTCGCTGCCTTGGCTCCTATGTCAGGTTCACTTGGCTCCTATGTCAGGTTCACAGGTTCTTGTCATCATGGACAACCACATTTATATGCTCAGCAGCAACTCTGTAGTGATATGCTCTTCCATGATTTCATCTACACAGGCTTAGCAGGCTCAGCAGCAATAGGATTTTGTCTCGTGCTTTTACCAGATTCACATGCTTTCCAGTAAGCTATGTTGCCTTTACCATAAGCAGGACATTATTCAAACAGACTCAAACCACTTGTAGTAAATAAACCCACTCTGTAAATATAGATGCAGGGTAGCAACATTGCGAAGGCTAATTAGGCTAGCAACAATACAACATATATAACAATTGCACAACTGAAACAAATCAATAACCTGAACATACTGACTCCGAATCCCCAGTATCCTCTTCAACCACCACACTTGTGTCTTCCCTTGTAACACTCATGCTTGAAGCTGATGAGCCAACTGTTTCTGTTGTATCTCTTTGCAAAAGGAGTGCCTTTCTCTTCCTTCTTTTTTGCTGCCATTTTCTCAGTAACTCTGAAATTTCTCTTTCATCCTTAGGTTTCGTTTGTGGCTCTTCTGATTCTTTCGTACTCGAATCTCTCTCATGTTCACCAATACTCACTGTTGTCATTGGGAAGAGAAGTGGTCTACAACAACAAATGAGAATTGTAAGTAGAATAAGGTAAATGTATAATGTTGTCCATATAGAAATTGTCCATTTCCAATTGCGAACCATTTGTTTTGTCCATGGCAACCGAGAATTCATGAGGATTTCAGCTTCATATAACTGTGGGAGATATGATGTCCCAGCCCTTGGAAGCAAAGTCACTCTAATAACTTTGGTTCTTGGATAACCTTCCTTATGCTTTAATATTTCAATAGATATCTTCTGGGTTTCTGCAGAGATTCCTATTAATAATGGTATGCTCATAAGACATGTTCGTAGGAGACGAATTGGGAGGCTTCTAAATGGCAACACACATGGCTGGCTAGATTTTTCAATCACAACTCCATTAGCTGATAAAAGTTCTGCGGTCAACTGATATGAAAAAACAAGACCCACATAAAAGATAAAGATTAGAGCTCACGTACATATGCAGCTAATCTACTTCCACAACAACGGATATTGGATTTAAACAGTATTAATTTAACATCATTTGTGATTCTTGTGGTTAAATATAATTATTAACAGCAAGTGCCTATTAGGAATTCAGCTAAAGTACCCTGCCAGTCATTTATAGAATTCAAATCAACTGTAATGATAAATAAATCTAATGATTTATGAATTACTCAGAATGTCTTATAATTGTTATTTACAAACAACCTCTTAAGACATTAATACCATCTTTCTGTTTGTTTGCAGGGAAAGTTTAAATTGTCCCATAAAGTAAAACCCAATTGTGGTTTTAGTGAATATCTAGCAGGCTACCACTGATTAGATGGAAGTCATAATTGGGTATCCATTTCAAAACGAGGACCTTTCTTGATTTGGATTATGGGTATTTTGGCATTTTGATGAAGAACTAATTTTCAAAGAAATTGGCATACCTGAAAAACCCCAATTTCTCTGTTGTAGTCAGATTCAGGCATCAAAAGCTCCAAAGAAACATGAAAAGTATGGCCAACTGGGACACCCATTTGCCTCTTCTTGATACTACTACTGCTCCCATCAAATCTAAACACAGCTTTAGGGTTCAAATCTGTATAATCAAAGAACAACCTCTCTCTTAAAAACAGAGGCTCCTCCACCCAAAATTGAACCAAACAAACACCCAAAAATCCAGCCAAAATCATCAAACTTATCAAAACCACAAGCAAATATACAACACCCAAAACCCCAAATCCTATTTTCCTCACCAACATGAAGCTACCACGCGTAACTTCAATGGGAAACTTGACAACTGCAGACTCCACTCTGGCTGTGACCGCCTCAGTGCGGCGGTAGGATTCAAAGGCCATAGAGAACACAAGATTGAAAGGTGAAAACAGAGTAACAATGCAATTGTATATTATATCTGCTTGGAAAGATAATATTTTTGTTAACAAATCTGGTTGTGGAATGAAGTGGTGGTGGTACTCTATTTCTTCGTCTTCTTTCTCCATTGGAAATGCTGGTGGTTGTTGATTGTTACCTATGTAGGAGTTATTGCAAAGATAGAGGGTACAGAATTGAGAGTTACAAGCTTATTAGAGCTCCACCTGTGTCTGCATGGAAAGAAAATATGAAACGTGGTGGCAAAACAGAGCTCAAGTTGACATTTGTTGGACATGGACTTGCTATTCAGAAGATGAATTACGTTGAAAAAAAAAATTTATTTCATACTATCATTTACACATTTGCATCAATTAATTTCATAATTAAATTTTGTTATATATAAAAAGAGTGAATAATCAAAATATATAAATTTTGTTATATATAGAAAGAGCGAATATAGCTATTTTTAATTTGTAGTAGAGATATAATTTACATAAATGATTGAGCGATGGCTAAATGTGCGATTGGTATAAAAGTGTGATTGCCAAATAGCCAATCGCTAAAAGCAGCTTATAACTGTTTATGAAATTTGTCGATTAAAATGAAATTTTATCATAATTGAAATTTTTAATTGGTCAATCAAATATTACAAATTTTACGACAATTAGAAGTGTTTAGTTGGCCAACCAAACAGCCTCTTAGTTACCTTTACGTTTCATTTGATATTTATGCATATTTTTTAACAAATAAAAAAGAATTCATAATTACTATTTTTTTAAATATATTTTATTATTATTATTATACTAATTATAATTTTTCCTATGATTGTCTTTAACTCATAAAAAAAAAATTATTTATTTTAATGTATAAATTTTATCGTATATATTTAATTAATAATTAATAAAATATTTTAATCAATATATTTCTTTATTTATTTTTTTAAATAATAAAATATTAATAATTTTTATTTTATATATTATTATTCCATTAAATTTATATATAATTAGTATAAACAATAATTTTTCGAACTATATTATATATATCAATATTTATATAACTATATGTATCCAACTTATTAAAAAATTTCATTTAAAAAAAAACTTGTTAAAAATTTAAAATAAAATAAAATAACATATTTTATTTTTCTATAAATACGATATATATTTATCCTAAAACAAACACACTAATCCTCTGTCTCTGTCTCTGTCTCTTCCCTTGAGAATTCTCTGTTCAAATTCTGATTATCTTCCCTAAAACCTCCATTATATATATAATTAGATTCAGCTCTAAAAAATTAAAGAAAAAAAAAAATTAAGCTTCATTGAGAAGCCTCCATAGACGCTCTCTCTTTCTTTCTCTTTTTGAAAATGACAGTCGGGTAACTATTACACTTCCCCTCTTTAATCTACCACCGCCAATGGACTCCAAAACCCTAGTTTCTGCATCCAATGCTCGAGATAACAACTTTATTACTAACAGAAATTACTTTAACAACAACAATGGTGGTGGTGATGATGCATCGGGGAGTGCTATCAGAGGAAGTATTGCAGAGAGAAGAGCTGCCAAATGTGGTTTCAAAGCGGATAGGATTAATACGGCGCGGTTTCGGACCACTAGTCCTTTGTCTTCGCCGGCTGTTGTTAGGTCTCCTTGTATAACTATTCCATCTGGGATTAGCCCCACTGCACTGCTTGATTCGCCGGTTATGTTGCCTAATTCTCAGGTTAATTTCTATTGTTTCGGTTATTTGATTTTCGATTTTCTTGTTAATTGACTGTGAGTGCTCCTTTTGATTGTTTAATTGTGTTTGGTAATCTGATTTTGAAGGATTTTCTGTAAAATTCACGTTTCTGTTTCTAATTGTAGTTTTTGGTAGCCTTGAAACTGGTAATTCTATGAAAACAGAGCTTGTAACAGTATCAGTTTACTGGGCTTTTCCGGTTCAATATATGTAGCTTAGCTTGCCAAAACAACAAATAGAAGAATGGTGAATGATATTAAGTTTTGATAATCACAGAAGCTATGTTTCCCTTTGACATTTTGTTTGCTGTGGTGTTAATGTTGTTTATGATATACTATCATGTAACGATTTAGTTAATGTACCATCATTTGTTTCAATTTTTGCACACATTATTGCCAATTTTCATCATGTGACCTATACAGTTCTTTCCAGTCTCATTTTATGTGTTCTATGTCAATTCTCTTGGGTGTTTTTTTTTTTTTTTGAGGAACAGCCTTCTCCCACCACTGGAACTCTTCCATTACCGCTTCTCAATTTTGAAAGTTCAATGCTGAGTACAGTGACTCCTGCAGATGGGGGCAAGGGCTGTAATTCTAGTTCCTTCAGATTCAAGCCTTACAGGGATCTTGGGGCCTTGCCAGAGTTTGGTACCTTAGGAATTCAGGTACTTGTTAACTTCAATTATGCGATTTTTCAGTGTTTGAATAAAAAGAAGAATTTATTCTAGGAAACCATCGAGTTGGTTGGTATGACTCTGTGTAAGCTGTACCGTGTATAAGGTTAAGGTTCTACCATAAGCTTTGTACATTGGGACCTCTGTTTCAAAAGACATCTGTCAACTTACGTGCTTTATAAATTGTGATGGATTGCTGCATCAAATTGCTTGTCAACTTGATAGTTGATAGCATCACGGGCATAATTTAATTAAGATAACTAGGTTGTTCATGTAATGTAATCAATGTTTAAATTGAGATTTCTATCCTTTGTATTTTTTTTTACTTTTTAATTCTTGGACAGGGAAACAGTGTTGATTTTCAAGCCGTTTCAGTAGAACCATCAATGGATTTTGAATTCCAAGTAGAGTTCCCAGAGGAAGCTACCACAGAGAGCTACGCTGGAGATTCAGCCGCTGACGTGAATGTCTTAAATAGCATGAATGCAAATGCCAACTTCAGTGATGTGCAAATGGGTGATACTGAAATAGCTAGCAATCAAACATCTCTACAAATGGAGCCTGTTTCCGAAGAAAATGTTGTGACACACCATACTCTGGAACAAGAGAAGGTGACATTCCCTTCAACAGGAACTGGAAGGAATTCAGAAGATGGGTACAATTGGAGAAAGTATGGGCAGAAGCAGGTGAAAGGTAGTGAATATCCAAGGAGCTACTATAAGTGTACCTATCCAAATTGTCAGGTGAAGAAAAAAATAGAGTGTTCCCGTGATGGCCAAATAACAGAAATAATCTACAAAGGTGCTCATAATCACCCTAAACCTCAGCCTAGTCGCCGAGCACAAGCTGGATCAGCTTCTCCATTTGATGAGATGCCAGAGAGTGATGAAGGCAGTGAAACCTGTGTCAAAGTTGAGGTTGGATCTGTTTGGAGAAATTCACAACCAGGGTCCAGGGATGTTAAACTTGGTTCTGATTGGAAGGCTGATGGTCTGGAAAGAACATCTTCAACATCAGTTGTAACTGAACTTTATGATCCACTGTCGACCACCCAAGGCAAATCTGTGGGAACTTTTGAATCAGCGGAAACTCCAGAGCTTTCTTCCACACTTGTTAGTAATGATGATGATGATGATGGGGCCACTCAGGGAAGCATATCACTTGGAGTTGATGCTGATATTGAGGAATCTGAGTCAAAAAGAAGGTATTTATCTCTATGCATTGGTGAGTAATATCAATGCAAAAAAACGTGATAAATTGGTTGTATTTTATTTATTATTATTTTTCTCTGATTTCAGGAAGATTGAAAGCTGCTTGGTTGAAACAAGTTTGGCATCTCGAGCTGTTCGTGAACCAAGAGTTGTTGTCCAAATAGAGAGTGACGTTGACATACTTGATGACGGTTACCGCTGGAGGAAGTATGGTCAAAAAGTTGTCAAGGGGAATCCAAACCCTAGGTACATACACTGTTTTATCAGTGCCCTTATTTTCAATTGAAATGGAAGGCAATAGAGTGGTAGGGATTCTTAAGTGGACCTGTTTGAATTCACATCATTGATGAAGTGCAGATAACGGTTATTTACACATTTGACTTTTGAGAGCAACATTTTTTACATTTCACTATTTCTGATTTCTGTTTTCCATTTTTTATTTACTCTTCACATCACATATATTTGCATTTCATGGTTTGTCTTGTTTGGCAAGTGGGCTTTATATACGCATTTAAAACATATCTTTTTTTTATTTATTCTTTTTAAAAAATATCATTTATTTGACAGGAGTTATTACAAATGCACTAGTGCTGGATGTTCAGTGAGAAAACATGTGGAGAGAGCCTCCCATAATCCGAAATATGTAATTACAACATATGAGGGGAAACACAATCATGAAGTGCCTGCAGCCAGAAACAGCAATAATGTGAACTCAAGTGGTAATAATTTACCTCTGGTTACTACTAGTACACAGCCTGCCCTGACATTAGCCAGAAACACCAATGGGACAAAACCTGAATCACAAATTCAGGATTTTTCACCTGGTTTTGATAGAATGCCGGCATTCAAGAACGAATATCTGAGACAAAGTTTTCCTGGAAATTTCAGTAATGAAATGAAGCTTGGACCTAATTCCATTTATCCACTGAAGTTCCCTACCTTCCAGCATATCATGCCTTGTGGCTCTTTTGAGTTCAACCGAAATATCCATCACTTTGGTTCTATTGCTTCACTAGTTCCAGATTTTCCAATTTCATTGCCATCAAGTGTTCATACATCTGCAAATGTTTCTCTGACTGGTGTTGATTTTAATTATAATGGCAAACCAATTGGTCAAAGTCTGCCTTTCCTCTCAGGGCAGCAGTTAGTAAGGCCAAAGCAAGAGCAAAGGGATGATAATTTTTATGATGCTGGCCAGTCTATCATTGATCATGTAAATGCATCTTCATCATCATCAGTATATCAACATACCATGGGAAACTTTCCGTCATAAAGAACTTGATTTGATTCTAAAGTAGCATCAGGGAAAAAAAAAAAAAAAAAAGAAGAGATCCTTCGGTGACATCATGCAATGCTGTTCTTGTGGTAAATTTCTTTCTCATATCTATAGTAGTGAATCTTATCTTACAGAAAAATGTATACAGGTACATATATTAATTTATACAGTTTTCAGTTTTATAAGCGGAAGCTTTTGCGCTATCTATCATGCGGGTATTTTGATTAACATGTGTTTTAACCCATTTTAGCAAGTTGGTTCATGTGCAGTGAGATTGAAAAGTTAATATATCTGTTTGCATTATAAGGTGTACTTTGCGGTGCATTGTTTCCCTGCTTGTACATTGAAAGTTGAAATGCCTACCTATGAAAAATTTAAATTTTAAGTTGTTTACTTTCTAGCAGGATATTGAGACCAAAAGGATTAGTCTTTCCTTGTACATTTCTTCTTTCGGGTTATTTTCTGCCGACAAGTTTTTCTTCCCCTGCTCAGGCAGAACTTATCTAGTTCATACATGAGTTCGATTGTTTTTCTGTAAAAGTGAAGAATTGCTCGAGCAGTTGTGTGCATTGAGTTGGCCTATTTTAACTTTGCTCAAAAAGGCCATTACAGTATAAGCTTTTTGCTATAAATAAGAGAAGTATTACGATGGAAAGGGAAAAAAAAATCATATAGATTTTAAAAAGCTTTATTATTACTCGAAAGGAAAAAATATAATTAGATTTATCATTATTTTGAGTATGAAAAAAACAAAAAAAAAAAGAAGAAAATTAAATCAAATGCTCAATTATTTACAATAAAAAAATTGATATGTTTTTAAAATTAATATTTTATCAATCATATATAACTAAATAAAAAATAAAAAATAATATACGTTTTTCTATTTTTTAAAAGCAATAAAAATATTGCATTAAATTGAAATTAAATACAACTTAAATGGAAATTTTTTTAATACTTCTATAACACCATTAAACAAAATAAATATAAAAGTTTTTTCCCATTTGAGATATAATACATTTGGACAGATAAAACCAATAAAAACTTGACCAAGAAACGGAGCAGGATATTGAGATCACATATCTATTATAGGAACAACATAACGATTGAAACTAGTTGGAATTCCTGATTGCAAAGGATGTCGGAAACCGCTTACGAATTTGAGCACCACATTAATCGAGCCAAATCACCTTTAGAGTCTTGAAACTAATAGGAGCAATAGACCAATCACCTTATGCTACAGTGAATAAGCCAAGCCAAGAGATTCTAGCAGGTTATTTGTTGATTTTCTATCGAAATCATCAGATTTTCAGAACTTAATCAAACACCATAGAGGTGGAGAACAAAAAAATACCAGTTAAAGGCCATTTCTAGACACAATGTCATCATCAAGATGATAGATAAGCCATCAATTTATTTGAAATATACTATAGAAAAATACGAGACAAGAAGGAAATATAATTTGGGGGCTGTCGCTGACAAGAATACCAGCTACAGCCTAGATCTGAAACTGAGAGAAACGGGGCCTGCGGGATGAGAGAGAAATAGCGAGAGTTGTATTTGCTCAACTATTAACCAAGTCTCTCTAAAACTATATGCGTTTTATGAAAGCAAATAATGAAATATTAATTCAACTAGTCCCGGTTATCCTTTATCGTTGTCCTAGATAGTACAAAATAAAACAGCAAAATATGAGTCATAAATGCAAATGTCACTGAGAAACAAGCACAACTAAAAGAGGCAAGCCAAACTTCATACATCAATACACTTGCAGTCATTCTCGATCTTTATGAAGCGCACAGAGACGGAGAGACCAAGTAATAATAGAATTTAGGTAGGAGAGAATTGGCGGATAAAACAGAAACTAACCATCAAAATCCCCTTATTAACTAAAGAATAGATAAAAGAAAATCATAATTGATAAACATTGTCCTTATTCCCTCAGGGTAAAAAACTAGCTCTTACTGTCACCAAGCATACAATTCAATATATATTCCATACCAAAACGTTTAGCTTTATATTCATATGTTCCAAATCTAAGATTCAACCTCATGGTTCTTTAAAAACTCGAATTGGCAAATATAAATCACTCAATCAGCTCTTTGATTCCTTAGATATCCAAAATTTTTGCAAATATATATAATAAATACCCAATTGGCATATGCATAAATTTGATATTTCAAGTGTGTTAAACTGGGTCTATCTATCAGTCTGCTATACCTCCTAAGTCCTTGACAAGTAAGATGAATAACGCTTTTCATCACTAAACCTCAAACACCATTTACTTTTTCACTAAAGACGAGATCTAAAGTAAGAGCCAGCACACTCTGAAGATCACAAGCACAAAACAGCTAAAACTGAAGATCAACCCATAAGCCACTTAGCCTACTATCAATGCCCCAACATCAATAAACAACTAACAACTATGCATACAAGAACATACAACTAACAAATTAATCAGAGCACATCAGAAAATTAACCATAGGCCATAACTGCTTCGTAATTATCATAATAATATATCTCTAATATACATCCCACAATTAAAGCAGAAGCTAGACGCTTCTTTGTTAATTGACATAACAACATCAAATCAAAGCTTCCCAAAAGCACGAGAAATAACCACAAGCACATAGTACCCAACAATACATAACCCACAAACGATAAAACGAAAAAGAAAAATATGGGAAGTCTGTAACTTTCGTAAACTTAGCCGTCGCCCTTTACTTTTTTAAGCTGCCCCTAACACCGGGACGGGGCTTGGAAGTATCGACGGCATGAACAGTATGTAAATTCACGAGCTTTTCTTCCTCGAAGGGGATCTTCGGGTGGCGAGCATCATGGTGGATCTGCATAGATTTCAAGTCCGGAGCGGTGATTTTACAGTGAGGACACTCGTACTTGGCGTGACCACCTTTTTCTTGTCCCGTCCTATCCTTCTGCCCTGCCTTCCCTCCGCCCCTGTTTGTAGTGGCTGCATCGACCTTCGATGCGATCTCCTTCGCCGTGTGCTTCTTCGGCTTCGCCTTTCCGGTCATAGTTTGTTGATCGGTGGTTGGGCGGACGGCGGAGGTCGAAGATTGGTTGATGGATTTGGGGAAAGAGAAAACCCTAATTAATCGAGTTATTGGTTGAGAGTGAGAGAGAGAAGAAGATTGTGAGAGTATATATATAGGCTTATCTGATGCTATATTGAAATTTTCTTATATTGTAAGGGCGGGTTCGGATGAACTTGCCTACGTTTTAAATTTTAATTGGTCAAAAGTTTCATATATTTTTATTTTTATTTTCGTTTTTTTTTGGGTTGTATAGAGTTTTTTATTTAAAAAAAAAAAAAAATTGTTATTCCGAATAAAATGATAACATAAAATCACAACAGATCAATAAAAAAATTAATTATATTTGACTGACTCAAAATGGAATATAATTTTTATAATACGATTCTATTTTTATTTTAATTCATAAATAATTTTATTTTTTAAATTTAAATAATTCTAATTATTATAAAATATTAAATATATTTTTAAATATAATTATCAATTTAATCAATCAATTTTATTTATTTATTTAAAAATATATTTAAAATAGGATATATAGAACTTTAAACATCAATTTCTATTTAAATTCCTATTCTAATGTAAACAAATTACACAAAATAAACTACATAAAACTACAAAGTGAAAATAAAATATTTTTAAATATTATTTGATAATATCATAGATAAATTTTTAATGACATTTTAAAAATATATAAATTTATTATGTGCATTTATTAGGAATGTCAATTTTGGCTAGATCCGTTGGATCCGAATTATCCATCCGGTTTTATAAATGGAAAATGATGAATTTTTTATTTTATATTTGTATTGAATTCGGATAATGGTAATATTTATTTTGAATTTAAATCGATTTTATATATTATATATTTTTATTTTTTAATATTTTATTTACATGATATATCAGATCCAATTCATCCCGTAATAAATATTTCTAGTATTAAATGGATTGAATTCGTAAAATCCCTTACTTGTAATGGATGAAAAAAATAATAGTTAGTTATTATGTTCATTATGTGTTTCGTAAAGGTAATAAACCTGCTGATTAATTTGCTAATTATGTGCATATATGCATGTGAAATCTTCCTTGACTAATAATGTCATTATAGTTAGATAACCATTTAAAATTAGGCATTGTTTAATAATATGATTCTTTAAAAATTGGGTAATTTAAAGAATCAGAATTTTCCTATATTTGAAGGATGACATTCCCACAGAATCTGTATACAAATTTTAAAGATTAAATCCTAAACTAGAAAACTATATTATAGTACAGAAATAAAGAATTATTATAGAAATTGAACCTCCATCATCGCCAATGTGGCAATAATGCCTCTCCTTGTACATGAAAAAAAAAATTAAGGCATAAAACAGAGTACAAATGAATAATATTTTGACAAATGAAACTGTATAAATGTATTTTCAAGAAGACTAAAACATGGAATAGATGCTCTTTGATGTAATTCTGACTGATGAGGAGTGTGATTAGGAACCAAAATAAAAATAAGGTTCCTAATTAGACTTAATTTGGGGTTTCTGTATATTCTCTTCTCTATAGAGTAAACGCCTCTTGTTTGAACCATATCCATGGTACTGGTAGATAATACTGTGAAGGCACTGCCTCAGGCACATCACTTCAAAGCTCTCGATAAATTTCTGATCCGTTGTCCTCGATTTCACACCGGCAAAATGCTGGTATTCCTCGAACACAGAAGACAAGCACCAATTTTGTAGTTTTCTAAAGCAACCAACAAGACAACCTGTGCGATGCTGCAGGAAAGGAAATAGAATGAAAGGGAAGGTCAGAACAGTCTTGTATATCAAGATCATCATAAACTAAATATAAGAATGTCAATATCGATTAGTGACTTGTAAAATCCACAACGGTTCTCCATGATTTTGATTATGTGGAAAATTAGATAGAATGCCTAGCAAATAATTGAATGATATTGTCTCATAATGATCCTCTATTATGCCTAATTTAATCTTTGCATTATAGAAAAATAGGAAGCTTCAGTTTGGGCCAATAAAATTCCTGATGTATATGTGTCCTCAAAGATATCTACATTAATGGTTACATGATCAAACAGAACTGGTTACACATTTTCTGAATGACTAGAAATCATATTACCAGCTGTGAATACATTTATTTCAATAGAGACATTTCTTAAAGGAATTTTATAAATAACTAGTAAAGTATGAAGGATAAAGGCTTTCATCAAGCCAAATAACTGAAAACTGAAAAGGTTCTTCCTAGAGTTAGCACTTTTTAGGAAAATGTTGGAGCTAAAGTTTTCCAGATATACAGTTATGGAACTGAATTTTTTTTAGGTTGAATTAATGAGTTGGAGAGCAAAAAGAGAACCTTGTAACTCTAGGATACCAATACAAGCAGAAAGGTATATAATTTTTACATATAATAGGAAATAACACTCGGGTTCAAATTGAACATACCTTCCCACGTTTGCAATGAATCAAAACTGGATGATTCCTCACATCTGGAAATAGAAATACCAACATACATAGTTAAGAAGCTATTGAACAGGAGAGGAAGCAACAAATTATTCAAAACAGAAACACGAGTGTTTCTGCAAATTATTCAATACCAACTAAGACTTTCAGAGCCTCCATGATAGTATCCTTAGGAATAGATACGAAAGGCTCCTGCAGATGCAAATGATTACAGTATCAGCTCAACTGATCCAATATTCCATGAACTACATGAGTTAGCAATCAAGAATCAAAATTATCAACACTAGACAAGCATTTGAAAATAATTTAATTCCAATACAATTAAGTAAAAGGGAAGAAAAGTAATTTACCGTCTTCCCCTCAATTCCAAACTGAAATAGTTTGAGATTATGAGCACGAAGAAACTCCATATTCTCTTCAGGATAAGGCTCACGACACAAGTATCTGCTCCAAAATTCCAATCACAAACAATTAAGTCATAATTCAAATGGATTTATGGTCCACTGAAAAATATTGATTAAATCTCAACTTTCACGGCAACCAAACACCAATAAAAAAGAAAAGAAACCAACTTACATAATCGATCGGAGATTTAGAGATTCAAGAAAAGAGAAATTGGAAGGTTGAGGAAAAGCAGATCTGAAAATGCCGTCTTCAACCATGGAGAAATTCGGCGGCGGAATGAAAACGTCGTCGTCATTATCGTCAACCGATTCAAATATCAAACCCATTTGCGTAACAAAAACAAGCCTTCTCTTTTTTTTAAAAAAAAAAAACAGAAAATATATATAAAAAAAATCAGAAAAAAGACTTGTAATGCAAAAAAAAAAAATCAAAAACAAGGAAAGGAAGAAGAGGCCATTGTTTTAGAATTTAGACTGAAGAAAGAAAAAGAAAAAAACAGGTTTTAAAAAAGAATGAAACGAGTCGTTTTCAGTTGGGATTCCGATTCCGATTCAAACTCTAATTCAGTGTTAGGAGAAGAGATGGTTTATGATTTTGGATAATTTGATTATTTAAATAAATAAAAGAAAAATAGTGAAGGTGGTGGCGGCGGGGTCTGAAAACGAAAGTTCAATTTGGACCAAGATTGAGATTTTGAATTAGTCAATTTATTATTAATTAATTAATTTAATTTTTCATATAAATTTAAAATTAAATATTCAGATAAAATTAAATAAATAAATTTAAAAAATAAAATAAATAAATAAAAAATAAAAATTTTAATTTATGAGGTTGATTATAATAAAATATAATTTTATTAATATTTTTTTATTTAATTTATTTTTTATATTAATTAATTTATATTTATTTATATAATTATTTTATAATTATATTTTATCTTGAGTAACTGCTATATAACTAATGACAACCGTAATTACTCCATATTTATCTAGAAAAGTATCAATTGTGGACTAAGTTGGGTCCCATTTTAGGAATGTTCTTGGAATCCTTCTGATTTGTCCACGTGTTGATTCTTGTTCTCCAAGTGCTTTCCTTTTCTCTCTGTTTTTTTTTTATTTTTTTATTTTTTTTATTTTTTTTAGAACCCAAAATTGCACCGTTCTTGTTGTGCTTTTTAATTTATCAAACTCAGATTTATTTTAAATTATTATTATTATAAAATATATTATAATTTAATTATATTTCATATTATGATATAAAAAAAAATCACAAAATTTAGTAAACTATAATATATTTAATTTAAATAAATATATGTTAATGAATTATTTTATTAGAATAATTATAAAATTAAAAGAAAAAGGTTACAAGAGTTATCTTGTGTGTAATGTATGACAAAAATTCTCACCCTTGACTTCTACTATATCATAGTTGTGAAAAATGAAGAAATTATGACTAAATACTTGACATTAATTTTGTCAAATTATGTGAACAATAATAGTTTGATAAAATTGTATATCTTAATTCTACTTATTATTTGAAATGAGATTCTAATTTAAAAAAATAAAATAAAATTGAATTATTCAATATATAGCCAATTTAGTAGATTATGATTTTTTTTATTCAGAAAAAATGTGTGAAATTGTCATTTTTTTTAAATACTAAAATTATTGACAATTTTATTTATAAATTACTTATTAAATAATAAAAATTTTAAATACATTGCATTTCTCTTCTTTGAAGTGATAAAGGCCCACAAATTGTCCACATAGTCCCTTCCCTAATAAATCTGGGGCATTAAGGAAACACTCCTACTATAGGCCCATCCACTGCACCACCCTCTTAAGGATTTATTTCCTTTTCTAATTACGTTAATATTTGCATAAGTTTTTTTATTTGAGGTTTTCTAATTTACAATTTTTAAGAAAATTATATTAATATTATGATTACCAATATTTATTGATTTAAGTAATAAGAATCTCATTTTATGAATTTCTATCGGTGAACTTAAACACTACGTGATGATGCAACAAAATATATATATATTATAATGTATAAATCTATTAATTACGTCATATTGAAATTTTTTATTTTATAAATAAAATTAATTTAATTTTAATAAATTATTTCATTATTTAATTTTTTTAAAATATTAAAATTATTATATATTTTAAAAATATAAAATTTAACTGGTGCAAAATACGAATATAAAACTAATTATATATATGTCATGAATGTGATGTATATATAAATAACTAGGATACCAAAATTCCAATAAAAGTAAAAAAGCTTCACACATTACAACATTTATATATATTCACTTACAAGTACAAGAGAATTAAAGATGGAGAGAATAGAAATAATGCAATTTGATTTTTTTTTTTTTTTTTTTTGGGGTGGGGTTTTAAATATAAAGCTATAATCAATTCACCATATCATTATATAATAATAATTAAGCAGAGGAAGGCCTAACAAGAGGTGAATTATGATCAGGTTTCTGAGGCATAGAAAGCTCAAATTGCCTTAAAGAAGGAGGCTGAAGAGAAAGCAACTCAGGAGAAATCAGATTATCCCAACCTTGAAATGGGTTATTATTATCTGTTGAAATATCCCATCCTATGTGTGTCACATGCTTCACATCTGTTGGAAGCCCTATTTCCATTTCCATTTCTTCAATTTCTTCTTCATACACTACATACCAAAATAAGTAATATTTATAATTAAAATGCAAGCTAATTAAGCATCTTTAAAGAGCTAATTAAACAGAAAAATTCTTTGTCATGTTCTTCAAGAATGATACAACAAAGAAAACCAAATAATGTAACAATAAATTTGATATAATAAATAATTATTGCTTTATTGATACCAACTTCCTCATATTTAATATATTTATGATAAGCTATCGATGTTGTATATGAATTTAATTATAAAAAAAAAAAGAAATTGTTTTAATATAGGCTCTTACCAAATAATTGAGAGAATGTTTTAAAACCCTTCACTATCCTATGAAACCGATCGGATATGTTAGGCTTTGAAAGAGCAAGAAATTTCAACCCATTCTTCATACTTTCAGTGCTTGATAAGCTTTCCTCGTCTTCTTCTTTTGTTCCTAATAATAAAATTTTCAAGAAACATCACAAAAGGCAAAAAGAAAAGAAAGAAAGAAAGTAATTAAGAAAAACCAGAGAAAGAGAGAGAGACTTATTGGAGATGGATTAGTTTGATCTGTAGTCTTGGTTCTTCTGGTGGGATGGTGATGAACACCAATAGCTACACTTGATTCAGAAACACAACCAATGGAGAAAGGAAGAAGAACAAGCCTTTCCATTCTATCTCTCATTTCTTCATCAACAAACAATAATCAAAAGAAAAATTATAGGAAAATTAAAGTATGTGAAGTGGAGTTAGAGAAAGGAAAAAATATATTATAAGTTTGTTAACCGCTATAGCAGCAGCTACAATAACTCTGGATTTTGAAGGGCTTGTTGTTATATTGGGAGGTGGTGATGTTGTCTTTGTAACCAAGTTATTATAATTTCACGTACAACAAGTCAAGTGTACAAATGAGTTTTGGTTTGGTAGAGAAAAAGAGTTTTGTTTTGTGAGTTACAAGTGATGGTTATGTTTGGACGTGTAATTTAAAATTTAATTAATAAGTTTAATTGTGAAGTTTAACCTAATTAATAACAGAACCAACACACGTATTTCCTTTAGACATGCAATAATCCAAAGTAGGTGGAACTACTATGTTTAGCCTACTATACACTCCCATCTAAACCAATTTCTCTTTTTCTTATCTATCTTAAAGCCAGAATTAAAATACAAATCAATTAATAATACTTAATTAATTGACTCAGTTGATAAATGATAATAGAAATCATTTCTCATCACATCAAAAATTAATTTCTCAATATAAAATTTAATTAAATTTGGTTAGTAAGAGAGTTTATTTATTTATTTTTATTGAATTTTTTAGTTCTAGGAGATAATTTTTAAATATATAGTTTGAGTGTGGTTGTATACCCTTAAATTCATATGAAAAAAGATTGTTGAGTAAATTAAATTGAGAATATTTATAAATTGTCCCAATAAAAAAAGTTAAAAAGAAGAAAATTACAATAATATAGATTTATATATCTTTTGTTGAAGTTCTCTACAGTGGGCTCCTACTTATCCTTGCCTCTCTTGCAGAGTAAGTCTTTTACTTTTTATGTATTATTATTATTTCTCTAAGCGTCATGTATTTCTTTTCTTTTCTTTTTTGGAGGGATTTCTTGGTTTGGACTCTATACCAAACTTGAAAGAGTGAGTGCAATACAAGCGATTTCTTTACTGTTAGAGTCTATTTGAGCTCTATTGGCAATGAAGGACCAAACTGCACTTTCTTGTTCTTAAAGAAGATAAAACATGATTGATTCTCTGAATACAAATTATAAATAAAACAGAAAATTTGTTGGGAAAATGATGTCCTTGGACTGGGGAACTTATTTTCAAAAATCATTGAGTGATCACTAGGAAAAAAAAAAGTGCTTGAATTGCCTATAATTCAGATAAGATCTAAAACTTCAGAAAAGTAGGATGAGTTTTGAATAGTTACTGGATAATAATTTCCCTTTCAAATATATTAGAATTAGATTGCTTCGAATGAGTTTTCAATAATGATTATTAGACTCAGCTTCATATACTTTTTCAAATTTGCTTTGATTTAGTTTACTTTAGTCAAATTTGCTTTAATTTGATCGGAAACAAATGTTGAAAACTTACGTAATGAAAACTCTTTTCATAATTATTCTGAGAATTCAAGAGCAAGAGATGAACCCTAATGTCAATAAAGAAACAGACTAAGAGGGGATCAAATGATGATAATATACAATTGGTCCAATACAAGAAAGTTATAGCATAACTGCAGATTCGGGTGGTAAAAGGTAAGATTTAAATTCAAATTGCAACATTTCATGTTCTTAACAAGCTTTTTATTAGTACAAGTGATGATCTATATGTGTAGCATATGTAATTATATATTGTAAATACTTCTCACTAACTTTGACAGCAATCATGCCCTAACAGTAATAGACCAGCAGAAAATCCCATCTGAGTCAGAGTCTGACTGAGATATTTACCTACACTGGTGATAAAAAAAAGAGAGAATTAGGTCAAGATGAAAAGAAAGGCAAGAAGAAAACATTAACTTATCAAGCCACTTTACTTTCTACTCCAACTATTTTTTGTTTTCCTTGAATTCTAAAAAAAGGATGATGATCTGGAGAAGTTCTTTCTTTCTTTTTCTCCTTCCTTTTTCTACACCTGGGAAAGATTTAGGTCTACTCAAGTTTACTTGAATTTAACCTTAAAGAGGTAAAATGATCGTGCAGGAAAGCTTCTTTAGAGTCCGGACCTACGAAAATAATCTTGCATTTGTGGTGAAGATTTCAACTACTCACATCAGTATTTGATACTTCATAGCTAATCCATGATCAATGCAAACCAAAGCTGCATTACTTCCACATAGCTAAACATTTTCCATCCTTGCATTCTTATTTTATATGTCATCATTCACTGCAATTTTCAGAAACCAACTTCACAGATATCAAAAAATGTTCCACAAACATATTGCCATTGGTTGTAATTTTAATGGCCATAAAAAGATTGAGATATCTGTAATCTCATGATAATAATACGAATAGATTAGTCCCTTTGTTCTGCGTACTGCATGCTCTAGCAGAATAACATTTAATCATATTAATGTCTACCAAACAAAGAAAAATAGTAATGCTGAATTTTATTATGCGACGGCTAGAAGAAAGGATTTTATTAACATCCATGAATAATTATACATTCATTTAACCATTACTCATTCAAATACTTGAACAAACATAAGACTGAGTATACATCTCCTGCAGACTTCTGTTAGGAGGAGTTTATACACCCAAGGATGTGATGCCTGACAAACAAAACCATTCAAAGTGGCAAGATTGTAAGCTATTAGAGGATTGGTTTTACTAATAGTAATGAAGTCTCATGGTTTCAAGAAAATACCTGCATTTTGCTTTAGACGTGACAATGTCAATTCAGCGAGACACACCTAAGCAGTTCAGACTTTTCGATGAATTATCGCGCCAACCTCAATCATGACTCGCTTAGCTGACTGCATGCACTCATATCCATAACTATGGAGGGGAAGCGAAAAACAACCATGGCCGCCATACCAGATGTCGTTTGCAGTGATTGAAGTAGCCAAGTATGTTTGACCGTCTTGTATTGAAATTAGACTGCTTTTACAAAACTGATTTTACTTTATTCAAGGTTTAGAAAATCATGATTTGAAAAAAAAAAATTATATTTTCTTGTTCTCATGGTTTACAAAAATATGCTAAAAAAATAAATACCGAAACACAAATTTCAAAAGCCAAGTCGAGTTTTCGTGACTTTTCAATTAATTTTAGTAACTAGAAATTTCTCTCGTTCAGTTTGAATCTTAAAAAATTTATCTCGTTCAGTTTGAATCTTAAAACTAAATCCCCCAGTTCTATCCAAAAGAATTCAATTAAAATGTTCATTCAAATATGTCCAAAGTCATTAAGGCTGAATTAGCTGAATCTTAAAACTGGATTCCCCAGTTGTATAATACAATAATAAATTCCCAATTTGAATCCCTTCATGGTTTCCATGCAAAGCTATGGAGATTAAAAACTGGAGTATCTTATTTACCCATTTTAGAATAGTTAAAAAACTCTCAAACCTGATTGCTAAGCTCTTAATAAAGAACACATCCATAGCGCCAACGGCACGCTAGAAAATTTGATTGGCCATATCAAAATTTTAATCTCTATCATTAGATAACAAATCAAAATCTTATGTTTCTAGGAAAATCTCAATTCACAATGTGGGCAAGAAATCCAAACTAATCTCACATCTTTGGGCAAGAGATCATCTTTGTATCTACAGGAACTTTAGATGGGAATATTAAACAGATCAAAGAATGAAATCATAAAGACTAATAATACCTCTAGAACCAAATATGGAAAAATATCATATGCTATCCAGGTTAACATTCATCAAAGTCGGGGCAAATTAGTAGATGAAAAACCATTTTATATGACATTAATATATGCTAATTATACAAAAGAATAAGAAGAACTGTCTGGTGTCAACCACTTAGTATAAAACCTTTTCAACAAAACAAAAAATTTAGGACAGGAAAATAACTTCATTACAGTGTGTAGAGATTATAAAAAGAATCAGGCTAGCCTACACAGTTATCCTTATAGAGGAGGATAGAAATAAGAAGAAAGAGAAAAACAAAGGAAAAGCAAGCCTCCTATTGTAGCAACTGTTCCTTGCGAGATCTTAGATGCTAGCATGCTTCCTCCCACCACTGCCAGGGAAGTACATATCGTATGTCCTAATGTAGCCCCCACAGCTACACCAATTGCATTTTTGTGGGTTGCCAGCTGCAGATCAGAAATTCTAGTTTCAGTATTACTTGACTACCATGGAAGATACTATTATAAATTGCAATTTGAGTTGATATAATATAAATGATTTCTCTAGGCACCCTAAGCACGAGCAGATAGAAAATCACTATTAGACGCAGCATTTAATGGATAAAATTGATCTATGTAATTCTGGGAAAATTAATAAATAATAAAGTAATAGAAAAAACCATTTACTGAGCAAAAAGCCAATTTACAAGATATATGCCAGAAAAAGTCAGGCTTAAAGAAAACTCAAACGCCACAAATCAGCAAAAGAACCAAAAAATGAGAACAAAACTGATAAAGTTTGACATTTCATTGAGCTACGTAAAGAAGAGAATATAATCAAATTATCTTACAGCAATTGTTGCGATCTGGCTACGATCCCCCCATTCAGCTAAAAAGGTTAAAATAAATGACTGCATAGCAAAACAAAACCACATTAGAGAGATGATTATCAAAAGAAAATCAAACAACAACAAAGAACTGAGCAAACAACGATATGTATCATAAAATCACAAATGAGAGACTGCATATTTCATGAAATCATAAAGCTGACATAAGTTCTGATGAATCATACCTCCAAAAATATCGGAGTACAAAATCTTGAAAAGAAGCGGCGGAAAGTTGTTTTCCCTTGCCCTGTTTCAAGCTTTTCCTCCACCTAAGAACAATTTCAGAACAAAGATGATACCAAATTTGGACAGGGTGACGCAGAGGCAAAGAGAAATTTGAATGTTGATGTTCAAAAGCAAACTAAAGAAACCTCTTTCAAAATGATACAAAAACAAATACTAGAAGCTTCAGTTAACTATAGTTACATAAGTTTATAAAGGATTATTGTTAAGATAGGAATTCTTAACAATTATGACTCTCGGCAATTAGGGTTCCAGAATAGGGGAAAGAAGAATGTGAAAGAAATTAGGGCAGAAATTAGAGAAATAGAATTAGAATAAGAGAGAAAAGGAGGAGAGAAGGCAG
>CANXYC012111012.1:0-10002 GCA_948193065.1 Aleurites moluccanus | reverse complement strand
TATTATATATATATATATATATATATATATATATATATATATATATATATATATATATATAATGAATACATAATGCAGGTCATAATATTACAGTGGCAATACTGAATGTATATATATATGAATATTTAGCAATCATCTCATAAAAAAATAAACACATTTATGATATTCATACTTACCTCTCAACAAATTTATCCTTGTATTTCCCTCAATAGCTTGTTCATTCAATAATCTCCTCAAATTTCTTGAGTTCTCTTCTCCTATGAAAGTATCCCCAAATTCTCAAAATTAGGATTTTCCTTAATCAATAATACATAATATAATTCCTTGTAATTTAACCCTCTTATAGTCTCTATTATTGTTTCCTAACATCAACTTAATTTATCTCATAAAGAAAAATATAAAATTCAAAATGTACTTACTATTCATGTCACTATTTATCAATTTCATAAATTTTGATATCTTCCATATTTATCAAAATTAATAGTTTTAAATTACTTATAATAGACTCTATATACTCATAATAACTATTGTAATTATCAGAAATTCTTAATCTAAAGAGAAAATGAAGTTTGGAGAAAATTACCTTATTTTCCCCAAAACTGAGTTCTTGAAGAATCTAGGCCGAAATGATGATTGAAGCTTTTTAAATGAGTTAATATAGTGATTTAATGCATTAATTTTGAGTATTAACGCATTAGAAAATGAATGGAACAAATCGAAAAGAGACAGGAGAAGAAATGAAGAAGAATGAAAGAAAAGAAAGAAGAAAATCGTGAAACATAGCTACTGGATAACAGGTTAAATAGACTACTGCCTCTTAATTCAGCTTTGCTAGCTCGTCTCGCCAAACCACTTCGGCAAATACCACTTCGCATAAGCCAGCTAGCAAATACCACTCCGCATTATCGGCTCGCAATGCCACTTCGCATTGCCGGCTCGCAAATGCCACTTCGCATATGCCAGCTCGCGAATGCCACTTCGCCAATTGCCACCTCGGCAATTCCACTTATCCAATTCTCCTCTTCGCCTATTGCCGCATCGGCAATCCCATTTCACCAATCCTCTTCTTCGTCTATTGCCACCTCGGCAATCCCACTTCGCCAATTCTCTACTTCACCAATTGCCACCTCGAGAATTCCACTTCGCCAATTCTCCACTTCGCCAATTCTCCTCTTCGCCTATTGCAGCCTCGGAAATCCCACTTCGCCAATTCTCTGCTTCGCCAATTGCCACCTCGCCAATTCTCCTCTTCGCCTATTGCCGCCTCGGCAAAGGCCACCTCGCTGAATTCCACTTCTCCAAATGCTACCTAGCATTCGCTTCGCTAAATGCCACCTCGCATCCTCTTCGCCAAATCCACCTTGGCAAAGGCCACTTCGCTGAATTTCACTTCACCAAATGCTACCTCACATTCGCTTCGCTAAATGCCACCTCGCATCCTCTTTGCCAATTCCTCTTCACTGAATTCCACTTCTCCAAATGCTATCTCGCATTCGCTTCGCTAAATGGCACCTCGCATCCTCTTCGCCAAATCCTTTTCGCCAATTGCCACTTCGCCAAATGCCACTTCGGCAAAGGCCTCCTCGCCAAATCCTCTTCTTCGCCTATTACCACTTCAATAATCCCACTTCGCATACGCCAACTCACAAATGCCATTTCACATTGCCGGCTCGCAATGCCTCTAATATCTGCCGAGCTAGAAAACCTTCTTCATCAACTGTTAATAAACCAGCTCGAAAATGAGCCACAGACATCCAAACTCCTTGATTCTTTTTTTCACTTAAAATAGACACTCAGAGGTCCAACATATCCAGAATTCAAATCAAAAGGAGGTCTACACAAACTATGGTGAATTTCTAAATTTCACCCTGACTTTTACTGCCCAAAATCATCTGAACAGGTCTGATTAATTCCACTGTCAACTGAGATATACTTATCCAATTCTCCTAAAATTTTACAAGCAACAATATAACACATAAAAGAATATTTCTTATGTTTACACTTTTGGCTCATTCAGCCTCAATCATTCCCAGAAAAATTAAACATTCTCATATTCCTGCAGAAAATAATGAACCAGACAAGTCCTAGTGAAGGAGTCATATCTCCTCACATACACAAAATTTCACAAAACCCTTTTACAGACCTAAATATGAGATATAAATCTACAACTTTTATGTTTTATACTTTTCTAAATTATTCCTTTAAAGTTATTAAACCAGCCTCACAATCTCCTACCTGCATATAAAATTATGGATTCCTCAAAATATTTCTATATCCTCAATTAATTCAACAAACATACAATTAATAAAAAAAAAATGACAGGTATTACACCCTAATATTTCCTTTAATTACAATTCTTACCATTCTATTGATTCTCCGTATTCCAAAATATTTTTTAACTCTTTCTTTTCACCAAAAATTCACATAAATATAGATGACTCTTTACCCTCTGGTCTGAGTCAGAAATTCCTAAATCAACTAGATTGCTATTTCCCCTGGCGATATAATTAACACCGATATTTTTCGGGACAGTGTCACAAAAGTGACCATATTGTGGTTCAAAAATTTCTGAGTATTACACTTCACCATTCTCTATATATTTCAGTAATTAATTAAGCCTATTCATACTTAAATTCATACCATATCAGTTATTATAATCCATATTGTCTTCTGTACTATCTCACTATATACTGTTCTGTCTGCTGGGGTGTTACAAAACACTAGTTTCTAGTGATTTTTCTAGATTACTAGTTAACAAAATTGTTAACAATACTGAACCTATTGTAAAGGTAAATTGTTATTTCCTATATCCTTATGCCATGAAAGAATTATTATTAAACATGAAATTCTTGGTTAAATGCAGGAGAAAATGTAAAATAGAAGACACATTCGACTAAGGGATACTATACCAAAGCCTGTGGAATTTGGAGAATTAAGGACAACTATTACAACATCAACACTTGGTAGATCTGGTTACAGCAGGAGACCCATAATAGGGAATTGGAGACATCAGCCTTACCAAGATTAAAAGGGCCAAGAATAATGTTCAAGAAGGCTATACCAAATACAAAGTCTACATCAATAACAATTGAATCAAATGCAGAACTTTGTGGTTAGGGAAAAGAAGTAGTAGTGAATTTAATCTTTTTGCCTAAACATTGTGATTAGGAAAAAATCACTTTAGTGAACTTTACTTCTTCGTTTTTAACATATGCAATTAGCTTTATTGTGAACTGTCTGCATCTATTATTTTTTTATATATTGGTTTTCTCATACCTAGAAATTTTCTTATAGGTATATTTTGGGAATTCAAATGGTTGTATTGGGAAATTGACATGTTTCAAATTAGGTAACATGTCATTTTGGCAACACATTGACAAATTGTAATGTTAGTGAAAAACTATATTAATGGAATCCAATGTTTTTGTTCTTACAAAGTATTTATTTATGTAAGTGTCTTATTTTATTTTAATACTAATAGAATCCAATGTTCTTAAGATTTATTTATTAGTATTGCTTATGTTTTTAAAATTTCTATTTTTTAAATTGCACATAAGTGAAGCAGTGATAAGCGTACAACAACATCATTTCAAACTAACATAATATTGATTGATAAGCTAATAAAATATTTTTATATATAAACAAACATCATTTCAATAAACTAATACTAGCATTAACAAGCCCCAGTTCAATTTCTTAAAATAACCCTAACTATAACCCCAAAAGCAAAAAACTATACACACAATACAATAGAAACAGTAGCTACCATGACTGTAATACCCTCTATTTGTATTATTTGTACTTTGAGTTGTGTTTGGATATGAGTTCCATTTTATGTACGGATTTGTTTGTTTGTGATGTTGGATTTTGATATTTGTTATGTTCTGCTTTAAATTATATTAAAATAGTTTGTTAGAGATTTTAGAAGTGTGGATTGATGTTTTATAAGTGTTAGAGTTGATTTTGGGAGATAAAAACTTTATAAAAACCTTATTGAGGCATGTTTTTAATCTGTAACGGGCATTACCCTTATGGAACGACCCTGAGGCTTTATAACAGGTGTTATACATCTGTGACAGGCCTGAAAAATGCTTTTGTCTAAAATTAACCATTTTGTGGAATTTATTCAGATGACTGGTAACGAGCATTACCATCTATAACGAGTGTTACCATCTGTAATGAGCTTTACTTGTCGAGTTTCCATATATATATATATATATATCCGTTCATTTTTCACTCATCCAAAATTTATATATATTTCTCTTTCTTCTTTATTTCAAAACCACCAAACCCTAGAGTTGTCCCATTTGCTTCTCTAAGGCATTAATACTCACATCAATGTTTCATTTTAAAAAGGATATTCTATAAGAACTCCATTAAATCCTCCAAAAGGTCAAGATTTCTCCAAAATTATCTCTTGAGAAGAAATGGGTATTTTCTCTAAAACTCTATTTTTGTTATGATTTGAGGTTATAAGTTATTTGAATAATTATGTTTAAGTTACAGGGAGTATGTATATGTATTTATGATTGAAGATAATAGTTGATTGGGAGAATCAGAGCAAATGATGAATAGTAATTGAATAGTGCCAATTTCTCTAATCTTTCATAAAATCCTTGAGAATGGTTAATTAAGTTTAAGAACCATTTAAGTAGAGTTAGAGAGTCTATAATTGCAAGAATTTGATATGGATGATGTTGAGTAAGGAAAACTCTAAATTGTATTTTGTTAAATTGTGCTAGACTTGAAGTAATAAAGTGTCTATGAGTTACTTTAGAGTTAGACTCTATGTCTTTGAGGTTTGGATTGGATTGCTTAATGCTTTGAAAGTGAGTTATGCATATGTACTGTGTATATGCCATTATATTATTAATATATTTTCCTCTGTTTCACTGAATCCAAACATTATTTTGAGCATCATTCGCAAATATTGATTGTTATTATTCCTTAAGAGCTGTATGGTCGAGATTCATTTGTAATTTCTCTTTTGTTCTTATTGCCATAACTTGAGATAATGTAACCTTTCTAATTTATTTCTATATATATGTGTACTTTCATTACACTGATTGAGCTATTAAACTTGTATTTGAACCTAACCCTCTGTTCAATTCAAAATCTTAACATTGGATTTGTATAATTACCTACTACCTCTGTTAAAGACAATTGTTGACCATATTTCAATTACACTTGATAATAAATTCTAAACCAAATATTGTGATTGTCAGAATTTCTTACCTATGAGGGATAAATCATGGGACTGTGTACACTAGTGACTCAACTGACAGAGTCTAAAGTGTCAGTGTCCTTCCCAAAGAGAATAAAGTTTCTTTAAGCATGTGTTAATGCAAGCATAGTACTCTGTATGGAGATCTAAGTACTCTTGTTCTGTATGGATATCATCAAACTCCTGTTCTATTTCTCTATTGTTCTAACATTTACTTTGCTTTACCTTATACATACATTTGTGATATGCCACTTCTTGCAGCACCCTCTAACCTATAATCCTATTTTGTATATGGACTTTTGTTATTATATTTTGACCATTGAGATACAAAAACTCGTATGTTTATTCTGATTGTGCTTATATAAAAATATTGTTTCCAAACCTCAGTATAGTTTTCGAACCACAGGTATGGCATATGTATAATAAATTGAGTTGAAGGCTCACTTCTCTTTTGTTATGATTTTTTCAGGTGCTAGAGTTATTGGTTTAGAGATCGAGGATAAAGCTTCTTGATTTCCTTCTTTCAAGAAGATAGTCCAAGTATAGATTATGATATTTTGAATGTTAATAATTATTTTGAGATATAATACTCTTGGAGTTTCATAATATTATGAATGGTATGTAATTATATTTGATGAATTATTTTGGGTTGTCACTTGTTCATTTTGGATAAAAGACCATATTTGCCTTTGATCCATTGTGAAAAAGTTGAATATATTTTGGATGATTATATTACAAGTTAATATGACAATTGGTGATGATTATGATTATGAATTAAGGATGGATATATATGTTGTTTTGTTGTTTGCCATAGGTTATGTTCAGAGGTTTTACGGGTCTTTGGTGGTCCCTAGGACTGTCACATCTTTGGTTTTGGGATGTGACATTGACATTATTTTCTCTTTGTCACCTAATTCCCTTTTGTCATTTGCAACTATGTCTTCATCAATTTCTTTATTCATGTTGTACTTCATGCTGCCTTCTCCCATGGTGCATATCTTTGCATGTCTATCTTAATTAGTTGGGGATCTATCCAGTCAAAGAATTTGTAATATTCGTGCACCTCCTACATTCATTCAAATATAACAAACACCATAACACAAACTATAGTAACTGGAGTTCCACCCATAACGTCCATTCAAACAACAAAATAAAAATAAACAAAATGAAAAAAGATCCAATTTAATATTTAGACTTTAAAAACCCAATAATTTCAATAATCACTTATATCCAAATAGTTCCTACATCTAAAGTATCTCTTATCGAGGTTCATGGTTAAAATCATCTACTAATTTTTTACACAAGTTCTTTAAATTGTCCTACTGCCAGGGTTGTATATTCATATGTTGTTTAGGTCCCAAACAATAAATACTAATTTTCTACAAGTTAGAATTTGTTGGAAAAATAGGAATGGAAACCAATTTGGTTTTCTCAAAATATAAAACAAAGTTTTCAAATATGAAGATAATAAAAAATAAATTGGAGAAGAGAGGAAAAAACTTAAATTCATTAATGCACTTCATGAAATGCACACTTACAAACATAAAAGTATTAGATAAATAACATAATTTTTTTCTTCTTTTTCTTCTTCATTTTCATCACCTTCCTTTATACTTTTTCTTTACATATTTTTTTGTGTTATAGCAGACCCTTTTATAGGAAGAGAAAGCTTCTTAGTCAATAACTAACTCTACCTAACAACACTTATCACCATTCCTCTCTTTTCCTTAAAATAAGGATTTTTATTCCTTTTTAACTAAAACAGATTTTGATACTAAAATATCTCTACAAAATCTCATATTTCCAACACTTCTCCTTGAGATTTTGATAGAGATTTAAAAAAAATTCTATCTTGATACAAATTTCTCCAAGTTGCAGCTTATTCATACATTTATCTTGAAAGACTAATAACATCATAATTTTTTTTTTGTCTTTCACAAAGAAAATCTCCTCTTTGATAGCAACTTTCCTCCATAAGAGCATGCATGATTTATTCAAACAAATGGTTGATCATGATCCTTCAACAAATTTCATTAGTTTTAGCATTTTTTGGACATACAAGGTTCCTCAAACAACATTTCAGTTTATGGACTTGATGGTCCTTTCAAATTTTCATTAAATATTAGTTTAAAGACTTGAAAGTCTTCATGATTTTTTTTTTCATTTTAGAGACATGCTGGTCTTCTTCAGTTTAGAGACATGATGGTCTTTATCAAAATTTCCTTGCAATTTTAAGACATGTCAGTCTTATCCAGAATCATGAGAACTAAAACATAAAAAATTGATTTTTTGACAAAAACAATTGAATCACATTTGCAGGAACTAAAGATATTTTCTTTAATGAAGTTTTTGGAAATACAACTTATTAAAAAGAGCACATTTGCTTCAGTCCTTGCCATTTTGAATGGAGTTGCAGAAATAGCTCACTTCTAGAAGTTTAAATTCCACCCAAGAAAATATATTGATTTCTAAGAACTCATTCACTAGTCCATAAAAATCATTGGAACTTAGATACCACTGTTGAAAAATAGGAATGGAAACCAATTTGGTTTTCTAAAAATATATAACAGAGTTTTCTAATATGAAGATAATAAAAAAATAAATTGGAGAAGAGAGGAAAAAACTTAAATTCACTACTGCACTTCATGAAATGCACGCTTAAAAATATAAAAGTATTAGACAAATAACATAAAAAAAAAAATTTCCTTTTTCTTCTTCATTGTCGTCACCTTCCTTTCTACTTTTTCTCTGTTTTTTTTTTATCTACACATTTCCTGTGTTACATTCCCTATCTCTACAAAATCTCATATTTTCAATATAATTAATTAATCTAAACCAATAAAATAATATTTAAAGCACAAGAAAAAATAATCAAGCAAAAAATACACCAATTTTATGTGAAAAATTCTTCTAACTTGAGGAAAAATTACAAGATAAACTTCGAATAATTTCACTATAATAAAAAAGAATAAGTATAATACTACTCAAGTTTTCTCTTGAACTTGAGCCTATACAAAAATAGAGAAAATACAAGAATTACCTTGCAAAGTAATTTTTTAGAATTTCCCTTGATTTTAGCCACCCTCTAATTTTTGTATTTCAATTTACTTGAACTTTAAATACTGCGCTCTTGCAAATTCTTCAATTTTTCATATTATTCTTTGTGTATATATTGCACTCTCTTGGCACATACTATACAAATTAATTTTCTGCAATTATTTTCACTATCCATGTGCATATCTACTCTGTCACCACAACTTTTAACTCTCTTTTATATTGTTTTGAGTGACCAAGTCCAAATTCCACTTGACTTTTACTTACAATTCATCAAACAATGCACGTTGGCTTTCAAGACTTTAATCCAAGTCCATTTCAGACTTTAACTTCTTATTTATTTATTTATTATTTTCTTGATTCTTTTTCCTTTTCAATTTCTAGTTTCATTTTAATTTATGTGTTGTACCCATTTTCCCAACAATCTCCCCTCTAACCTATGGAGAGATGTTGGCTATCTTATTTCTTCATTCACATTCAGAACCTCACGCTCACTGCGCAGGCCTCAATCTTTTCCTTTATCTTCAGAACAAAAGATGCAATTCCTATGCACTTCTCTTCTTCTTTTAAATTCTTCATGTTATCCATGGACTTCTTCAAATTCATTGACTTTAAAGGATGCTCCCCCTTCTCAAAAGTCTCCAATTTTTCTTGCCATCAAAATTCTTCACTCCCTCATCTTTAACAATAGACAGACTTTTCACCTTTTCATCTTGTGCAAAGTGTACCTTTTTGCTTATGGCAATAGCCTTTTTCTTCATATCACTCTTGACAATCTTTGCATCAGTTATGTATATACCACGACAAGCTTTTTCATTTGCAATAACTAGAGACCTTTAATGAGCTTCCATCTTCCACCACCAAAGTGATTATAATAACCTTCAATGTCTAGAGCATGCGGTAAAGATCAAATTATAATGCAAACTTGGAACATGCCTCACATTTTTCAATGTGAATTTAGATTCAACATTAGTTTTAATTTGCACTTCACTAATTTCCACTATCTTTGACTTGCTCAAGTTACTCATCCTCACAGTATTAAAGTCACTTGCTTTATAGATATTGAAGAATTCTTTTGTAGGAATATCATGATGAGAAGTTGCTAAATATGCAACATATTCTATACCACAATCATCAACAAGTTCACTATTGTTCTTTACAATTGAACAAACTATCACATCTTCATTATCATCAAAATCCATAACAACTGTATTATCTTTCTTTTCTTCTTCGTTGTAATCTTTACCTCCATCTCGATCTTTCTTCCAATGCCAACAATTCACCTTTATGTGGCCTTTTTTATCATAATGGAAGCACTCTTTAGTTTCTTTAAATTATGAATTGTCTCTTGATTCTCGGCTGCCATTATATTTTTCATGACTTTATGATCTTCAACTCTTACTTCTCTCCCTTTTTTTCTATAAGGAGAATTTGACCATGAATACTTCTATTTGGTCCCATATTAATTCTTCTCGTCATTTCATTAAACATGTTGTCTTTTACCAATGATAAAGATAACTCACCACATTAGGAGCATAATTACTGAGTGATACTACCAATGTCTTCCAACTGTCAGGCATAGATGTCACGACCCGTTCCCGCAGTCGGATCGTGACGGTCCTAGGGCACGGGAGATGCCAATGGCGACCGGCACCCGTAGAACCCAGTATCAATCACATTCACAATATACATATATATTTATCGCAGCGGAATAAAACTTATCC